>PVJA010022652.1:0-33927 GCA_004027025.1 Myocastor coypus | reverse complement strand
CTCAACAACCCAATAACAGCCAATGAAATACAAAATGTAATAAAAAGCCTACCGACAAAGAAAAGTCCGGGACCCGATGGATTCACCTCTGAATTCTACAAGAAATTTAGAGAAGACATAACCCCAATACTCCTCAAACTCTTCAATGAGGTTGAAAAAGAAGCAATCCTTCCAAAATCATTCCTAGAGGCAAGTATCATACTGATACCAAAACCAGAAAGAGATGTAACTAAAAAAGAAAACTACAGGCCAATCTCTCTCATGAACAATGACGCAAAAATTCTCAATAAAATCCTAGCCATTAGAATACAACAAATCATCAAGAAGATTATACATCACGACCAGGTAGGATTCATCCCAGGGATGCAAGGATGGTTCAGTATACGCAAATCTGTAAATGCAATACACTATATCAACAGAACCAAGACCAAAAATCACATGATCATCTCAATTGATGCCAAAAAGGCCTTTGACAAAGTGCAACACTCATTCATGTTCAAAGTCCTACAGAAAATTGGAATAGAGGGCCTCTACCTCAACCTGATAAAAGCCATCTACAACAATCCAACAGCTGGCATAATTCTAAGTGGGGAAAAACTGAAGCCGTTTACTCTCAAATCTGGTACAAGACAAGGATGTCCTCTATCACCACTCCTATTCAACATAGTTCTGGAATCATTAGCTACAGCCATTAGACAAGAGATAGGAATAATAACAGGTAAAGAAGAAGTTAAATTATCATATTTGCAGATGATATGACAATTTATTTGGAAAATCCTAAAAACTCCACCAGTAAGCTACTAGAATTAATGCACAAATTCAGTAGCATAGCATGTTACAGTCAACCGACAAAAGTCAATGGCATTCCTCTATACAAATAACAAACAAACTAAGAGAGAAATTAGAGAACCAATACCCTTTACAATAACAACGAAGAAAATGAAATACTTAGAAATTAACCTAACTAAACAAGTAAAAGAGCTTTTCAATGAAAATTACAGTACTCTGAAAAAAAGAGATCCTAGAGGATTTCAGAAAATGGAAAGTTATTCCTGCTTCTGGATAGGAAGTACCAACATTGTGAAGATGGCCATACTACCTAAATTGTTACATAGATTTAATGCAATTCCTAACAAAATACCATGAACATACCTCACAGACCTGGAGAAGTCATTCCTAAAATTTATTTGGAACCAAAAAAGACCCAGAATTGCAAAGACAATCCTGGGCAACAAAGGTAAGGCAGGGGGCATTACAATTCTTGATCTAAAATTATGCTACAGAGCTACTGTGATAAAATCAGCATGGATTTTAATGGAATCTAATCTTCTAATCTAATGGAATAAATTAGAAGATGCAGAGATAAATACAAACACACCCAACCACCTTATTTTTGACAAATGGGCCAAACATGTTTACTGGAAGAAAGATAGCTTCTTTAATAAATGATGCTGGAAAAACTGGCTCTCCACATGTCAAAAACTAAAACTTTACCCTGGTCTATCACCATGCATTAAACTAAAATCAAAATAAATTAAATATCTAAATATTAAAAGAGAAATTCTAAACCACCTAGAGGAGAAAGTCAGAGGAAATCTTAAAGATATCGGGGTAGGCAAACAGTTCATGGAAAAGAGTCAAAATGCAGGTTTAACACGTGAAATAATCAACAAATGGGACCTCCTCCAGCTGAAAAGCTTTTCATGTCAAAAGAAATTACCAACAGAGTGAAAAGACAACCCACAAATTTCGAAAAAATTTTAACTAGTAAAAATTCAGACAAAAGTCTTCTATCTAGAATTTATAAAGAACTAAAAACCATTAGGGTGCCGGGCATGGTGGTGCACAACTGTAATCCCAGCACTCGGGAGGCTGGGGCAGGAGGATCGGTGCAAGTTTGAGACCAGCCTCAGCTACAAAAGTGAGCTCAAGGCCAGCCTGAACTGCATAGCGAGACCATGTCTCAAAAAAGACAAATAATAATTAATAATAATAATAATAATAATAATAAAAACCATTAGGGCCCCAAAATTCAAAGATCCAATCCAGAAATGGGCATCTGAGAGGAACACGCACTTCTCAGAGAAAGAAATTCAGCAAGCCTATAAATACATGAAGAAATGCTCCACATCACTAGCCATTCACGAAATGAAAATCAAAACAACACTTAGATACCATCTCACCCCAGAAAGAATGGCTACTATAAATAAGTCAACCAACAATAAATGTTGGAGAGGCTGTGGGGGAAAAGAAACACTTCACCACTGCTGGTACAAATGCAGGCTGGTGTAACCATTATGGAAAGCAGTGTGGAGACTACTTAAAAAACTAGAGCTGGAAATCTCATTCAATCCAGCTATCCACCTACTGGGAATTTTTCCAGAAGAACTGAAAATATCATATGATAGTGATATCTGTGCACCTATGTTTATAGCAGCATAATTTGTGATAGCTAAATCCTGGAACCAACCAAAATGCCCATCATCTGAAGATTGGTTGACAAAGGTATGGTATTTTCATAAAATGGAATACTATTCAGCTATAAGGAATGGTAAACTAGAAGAGTTCATATATAAATGGATGTATCGTGAATGTATACTCATTAGTGAAATAAACCAGACCTACATATGCAAATATCATATAGTCTCCCTAGTTTTTTTTCTTTTTTTTTTTTTTTTTGAGACAGGGTCTCGCTATGCAATTGAGGCTGGCCTTGAGCTAACTTTTGTAGCCCAGGCTGGTCTCGAACTCGCACCAATCCTCCTGCCTCAGCCTCCCGAGTGCTGGGATTACAGGCGTGAGCCACCACGCCCGGTTTAGTCTCCCTAGTTTAAAGGACCCAAAAGAAGAAATAAATTAATAAATAAATTTTGAGTGGCACCAGGAATCAATCTCAGGACCTTGCATTTTCTGTAGTCTCAACCCCTATATATTTTTTTTAGAAGAGTGACTTAAACTCAAAATGCAATTGGAAGAGTTAAAAAAAAATTAATGTTTATTGAAAGTGTTAGTATTTAATTGTTTGATCAGTCTTACATACCTATGTCTGTTGATCTATACTGATTTGATGATGAAAATATGTAATGCAACCATTGTTAAATTTTTCTTCTCTTGAAATTCTGTACTATATGTACCCTTGTCACTGTCTTTTTTTGTTTTTTTTTTCTGCTATTTTCACTTTGAAAAACATAATAAACAAATTTTTAAAAAATAAAGATGTGAAATTTCTGAATCTATTTGAAATTATAGCACATGTTTTGCACAAGAAATTTGAATAAAATCATACCAAAATACACAAACATGAAATTGTTCAAAACTAATTGTAAAGAAAAACAATCATTTAAGCATACATATATACATATATATGTATATATATATATATATGTATATATATATGTGTGTGTGTGTGTGTGTGTGTGTGTGTGTGTGTGTGTGTGTGTGTGTGTATTACAGAGGGTCATTTTGATCCCTCTGTAGAATACCTTTTAGCAGTCTATGTAGGATTGAGTTTATCATCATGCAATTCTTTGGTTGTTCCTTGCCCTGGAAGTATTTCATTTCTCCATTGAACTTGAAAGAGAGTTTTTCAGGGTATAGCAATCTGGGCTGGAATTTGTTTTCATGCAAGACTAGAAGATATATATAATAGAAGAACAAAATTAAGTATCATCTTATTCCACATTAGAAAAAGAGAAGAAGCCAGGCATGGTTGCTCATGCCTATAATCCCAGCACTTGGGAGGCTGAGCCAGGAGGATCAGTGCAAGTTCGAGATTAGCTTCCTGGGCTACAAAAGTGAGCTCAAGGCCAGCCTGAACTGCATAGTGAGACCCTGTCTCACAAAGACAAAACAAACAAACAAACAAGAAAGAAAGAAAGACAGACAGACACACAGACAGACAGACAGACAGTAAGTGTGTAAGAAACCAGACTAATTAATTCAAAGGACCAAAAGAGAAAAATAAAAGACCCATTTGTGTGTAAAAGACAAGGAAGAAGAAATATAAAGTCCATGGAAAATGAAAATATATTTTTAAAGTTTCTAATACTAGGAAAAAATATCTTATTGTACCTTATAAGTACATTGCAAGTCAATTATACAGTATAAGTCTTAAAACAAAAATTAAGATTGAA
This sequence comes from Myocastor coypus, assembly GCA_004027025.1. Classification (NCBI taxonomy): domain Eukaryota; kingdom Metazoa; phylum Chordata; class Mammalia; order Rodentia; family Myocastoridae; genus Myocastor; species Myocastor coypus. The sequence continues at coordinate 29,794 of PVJA010022652.1, read as the reverse complement.
GGGTGCTGAGGAAAGAGCTCAGCAGAATGAGTGTTTGCCTGACAAGTACAGGGTCCTGAGTTCAATCGCTGGTATCACCCTCCCCCCAAAAACTAAGATTAAACAATATTCAGAAAATTAAATATTAATTCAAAATTAAATATTTTAAGACAATTCAACTAAGAAAAAGTTTCCATGCTAGCAAAGAATTACTAAGAAGAAAACATAAATGCTGGAATAGCAAGTATATGATCAGCACTTCTAGCAGTTTTGGGATAGACTATTGCATAAACTTCTGGTTTGTGGACATAGACTGTGTCCATGATGCTTACAGGTAGCCAGGTGTCACTTGTGGGACTGAGCTACTACTATTTCCTTGATATCCACCCTGTAGACCCAGACAGAATCATGACTCATAGGGTGCAGGAGAAGTCCATTTAAAGTTTAGAATATGCTGATGGAAATATTTTTATACAATATTGTATGTTGTATACAAAAGAACAGTTGAAAGAATGCTGGTGTGCACCTCTTTTTCTCCTGTGTTTAATTGTTTGCTCCATTTGGTGAGCTCATTCCATTCTCCTTCATGGAGTTGTGGTCATTTTGATCCCTCTCTGGAATATCTTGTAATAATCTAGGTAGGGTTGAGTTTATCATCATGAATTTCCTTGGTTGTTCTTTGTCCTGGAAGTATTTCACTTCTCCATTAAACTTAAAAGAGTTTTACAGGGTATAGCAGTCTGGGCTGGAATTTGTTTTCTTGAAAGATTCAAAGTAGTTTGCTCCATACTCTTCTTATCTTGATAGTTTGTAAAGAGAAATCTGCTGTTACTCTAATGTGTTTTTCTTTAAATGGAATCTGTTTCTTTTCTCTAGTGTTTTGTTTTGTTTTGGTTTTGGTTGGTTTGGTTTTTGAGGGAAGGAAAGATTTATTTAGCTCACGGTTACTGGAGGTTTCAGTCCATATTCAGCAGGCTCCAAGGCAGACTGGCACATGGCAGAGGGCAACCCTTCATAGTGGCAGCTAAGAGCAAGAGCACAGGGAGAGCTAGCAGCAGCTCAAGCTGTTAACTTCTCTTTCTTTCTTACATTGAAATGCAAATCACCTGCCCCAGTGGAGGTTCCAGTGGTTTTTAGTATACTGTTTCTGTGCTGAATTTCTGGGTTCTTGATTATTATATGTCTGGGTGTAGTTTTAATTGGGTTGATGTTATTTGGAGGTCTGTACACTTTGGTTACCTGAATGTGAGATTGCTTCCCAATTTGGGGATGTTTTGTGCTATTACTTCTGCCCATATTCATTTTATATCGTTTGTATTGACTCTTTCTTTCTCACTGATGCCTATTAGTCTCATGTTGCTCATCTTTGCATCTTCTTGTAGATGTTGAATTATTTTTTCTTGCATCCTAGATGTTTTTAAGAAATCTTTTCTTATCTTTTCATTAGCTGTAATGTTGTCTTTAAGGTCTGAAAATCTATTTTCATTTTCACTAAAACAGTTTTGCTAGGTTATGATTGAGGTGTTAAGTTCCTGTATAGCACTTTGATTCTGCTTCACGCATTCTATTTCTTTCCTATATTGCTCATTCATGGATTCTATCGTTTTTCTCTTCTCCTCTATTTTTTATCAGTGTCTTGTTTAGAAGCATTTAGTACTCCTTTCATTATAGTTATTATTTCTTTTCTTACTTCAAAAATTATTTCTGGTCTGATTTCCTCTATTCCTTTCTGCAGTTGTTTCTTTACTTCAAATGCTATTATCTTAGAGATCTCAGGTGTGCAATTTCCAATTTCTTCTATACTAGTGTCTTCTGTGTTTGTTCTGGGTGGGCTTGGGGCCTAAGAGTGCATTTTGATCATTCTATTTGCCATTTTGTATAGGTCTGTCTTCTGATCTTTGGTACAGGGCTTTGGTAGAATTCTTAACTTAGCAGCAGCTCAACAAGTTCAAACTTATCCAGGTGGGGGTGACTTGGGTCTGGCCACTGCGCTCCACTTCTTCCTGCTATGGCACTTGAGGTAAATGTGCTGTGCCACTCTGGCAAGATGCTCTGCTCCTGGATCAGCTGGAGAATCTTGCCCCTATCCCCTCTACAGGGAATTCTGCTGTAGAGTTCCACACCGGACACACCGGGCCTGGGTTCTGGGTTCAATGAGGACTGGGAAAGCCCTGGGCCATCTCACTCACATGCCAGGCCTGGGCTCTGGGTCAAATGAGGATCCGGCAGGCCCTGGGTTGACTCACGCACATGCTGAGCCTGGGTTCTTGGTCAAATTGGATGTTTCATTTAAACCATAACAGTGAGCTTGGCCTTTTTTTGGTCCCCTTTGTCTACCACAAGTGAATATGCAGTGTTCCTCTCTTCTGGTGCCATCTTAGAATTATAATTACCAAAGCTTTTGGTGCATTGATATTAGACTTTCCATCCCACATAGATGAACTCACAGGTGCCCCTTAGTTACCTGGTTTATCTGAGCCTATCGCCATCAAGAAGCTCTGTCTAGCCTGGAAAGAGGTCCATAATGAGTGTGAAGTAACCATTAGTCCTTATGACTCCTGCTCTGATGTGTCCCCAAAGTTCCTGTGTTGGAGACTGTTATGGTTTGTGTCTAGGTGTCCCCCCAAAGCCTCATGAAGTCATGGAGCAGCTTTTGGAATTTGTAATTGATTATTGTAGAAATTGGTGCTGCCTCTCCCCTGGGGCAGGTGATTTACATTTCAAGGTAAAGGAAGAAAAGTTAGCTGCTTGAACAGCTTGCTTTCCCTGTGCTTTTGCTCTCTGTCAGCTCCATGGAAGGTTGCCCTCTTCCATGTGCCAGTCTGCTTTGGAGCCAACCGAATATGGACTGAAACTTCCAGCAACTGTGAACTAAATAAACCTTTCCTTCCCTCATTTTGAGTGTTGGGTATTTCTCCCAACAATAAGAGAAGAATAACTAAGACAGAGACCTAATTGGTAAACAACAATATTGACAGATGGGACCTTTGGAAGGTGATTAGTCTTTGAGGGCTCTGCCTTTATGAGTGGATGGATGCCGCTATTTTAGGAGTGGGTTAATGATAAGAAAGTGGGTTCCTAATAAAGTGATGCGATCAGACCCCTTCCTTCTCTCTGGATCTTTCTCCTTTCTACAATGGGATAACACAACGAAAAGTTCTTCACAAGAAGCAATCTTTGAGCCTGCCATGGTGGTATATGCGATAATCCCAGCACTCAAAAAGTTGAGGCAGGAGAATGGTTATGAGTTCAAGAACAGTCTGGGTTATAAAGTGAGCTCAAGGCTAGCCTGAACTGCATAATAAAACTTGTCTTAAAAAGAAAAAGAAAGGGACCGGCAGGATGGCTTAGTGGTCTAAAGCGCCCGCTTAGGAAAGCTTAGGCGGCTGCAGGAACCGCAGTTCGATCCCCGGCACCACATGCTGCACCAGCCCTGCACCAGGGCAGGCTGAGCCAGCCATAAAAATAAATAAATAAACAAACAAACAAACAAACAAAAGCTCTGAAACAAGAAAAAAATTCTTAAAAAAAAAAGAAAAGAAAAAGAAGCAATAATTTTGGATATTCCAGCCTCCAGAACTGCAAGACCATAAATTTCTGTTCATTATAAATTACCCAGTCTCAGATATTCTGTTATAACCTCATAAAAGAGACTAAGATAATCATCATTATCTGATTGATGCTCTGCACCAGATTCCCCCCGATAAAACCACTCCAAAACAGTCTAGATGTCACTAGAAGCTAGTAGCAGGAGTTCCCTTTTTATTATTAATGAGTCCTCAAAAGTGCTCTCTCTCTCTCTCTCTGTCTTCCCTTCTTCCCTTCTTCCTCTCCTCTTTTTCCCTCTCCTTTTCTCTTTCCACTCCTCCTATTCTGAGATTATAGTACTCTGCATTTTTGTGTAAAGTTTCCTGACGTTTTGATGTTAGTATTTAATTAAGATTTTTTTAAATAAGAAAATATACCACAACTGAGGTCAAACAAAACCCATGTGTCCTGCAGATGTGGCAATGGGCCACTGGTTTTTCTAGGGTTTATTCAACAGTGGGTTTATGTCTCATCTCTGTCACTTATGAGCTCTATGACCCTGTCATGACTGGCAGCCTGAATGTCCTTGTCTGTAGAAGACATATGGCTGGCACTCACAGGTGATAGATCACTGTTACTATTATGGTAATGACATTAAATGAAATCAGAACTCTGGCAGGCAGGGATGTTTAAGGAAGACTAATTATTTGAGCTTGTCATGTTTTAAGTGTTAAAAGTACACCCAGAAGAGGTTATCCAGAGGCAGTTGGACATGGGAGTGGGGACTGCAGCTTTTCATATAGGGGAGGGATGTCTCTTTCATGGATAATGCCTCTTCCCATAGAATTAAAATTTCCTCTTCACCTTTTATGTGACTTCATAAGTTCTTCAAGTTCATAGACTTCTGGAAGTGGACACCGATAGGTGCTCGGCGCAGCAGAGAAACAGGCAGAAGAAAGAAGGGGAAGGAGCTTTTTTTTTTTTTTTAGGACATGGGAGAGGATGTGGGGAAGGATGAAGAACTCTCTTGATTGGAACAAAGGGATGCTGAGGCTTTTATGGCCTTTTTCCAGGAGTGGGATTTGGAGGAGATGCTTAAATATACCTGAGGGAGCTGATTAGTTTCTTCCTTGATGTGGCAAGAAGATGGAAGTAAATTATGTCTTGGACTAGGTTGGAGAAGTCTTGGGGAAGATGGGCTCTTGTTTTAAGGGCATCAGCCATATTAGATGACCACCATAATGATTTTAGCAATTCACACTTGGGCCAGAACCTGTCAGACACCACTTCCCTACTGGATGCTTATGGTTCATTCCTGGAGCACAATACAATTCCCTGCCAGGGATGCTGTTCTGCTGCGAGATAACTTGCAGTGACGAACTCCAAGTGGCGCTAGTTCTTGAGAAACTGGTATGTGAGGCAGGAGTGACAGTGGAGGCTGCAGGGATAACCCATATTCTTAGAAGCCTAACTGTTGTCAGCAAAAATTTGCTGAGAATTCTTCCAGGCCTTTGGGACCATGATCTTATGGGAAGAACCACATTCAGTTAAAAGATATGAGCTTTCACTGCTGTTTTGCTTTGCATTTTGTCTGTGTCTTTGGTCAAGTCTTTCTGACTTGGGATGTAAGGTCATTATTTGTAAAGCAGGTATCTTGGGCTGTTTATTTCCTGTCTGGGGCCACCATATCAATGCATGACAGAATAACAAAGGGCATAATAGCAATGGGTGGCAGAATTCATTCGTGCACGGTTATGGAGATAGGAAGTCTAAGATCCAAGGGCCAGCAGGGCTGGTTTCTCCAAGGCTTGCATGGCTTGCAGAGGTTGTCTTCTCTGTGTCCTTAGGTCTCCCCATGTGTGCCTGTGTCCTATCATATATATATATATATATATATATATATATATATATATATATATACCATTCATACTAGATTAGGGCCCACCCTAAAGACATCACTGTACTTTAATTAACTCTTTAGAGACCCTATGTCCAAGTATAGTATAGTCACATTCTGAGGTACTGAGAGTCACAACTTCAACTATTAATTTTGAAGGGGCATAATTTAGACCATGACACCTCAGGTCAGCATTTTCTGAAGTATGGACTCTTGCCACTGCTGGGGTTGATGTCATGGCAAATACAAAATTGAGCCTTAAAGAATGATCCATCCTTCTGAGCACCCAGAGAGAAGTCCAGTTCACTACTGCTGTGCCTTTAATATCTTTCAAACAGCCACCAGTGCAAATGGAGTGTACAAAGCCTCACTGGGCATCCATCTCTGTATGAGTTACCTATTGCTATATAATAAATTGCCTTCCAATTTGGTAACTTAAAAATACCTATTTGGTAACTTAAAAATACCAGTTTCTGTGGGTTAGGAACACAGGAACAATTTAGCTGGATGGTTCTGGTGTTAGTCTCTCATGAGGTTATCATCTGACCAGGGCTAAAGGTGTTACCTCTAAGATGACCCAAAGTGGTGTTGGCTATCGATGGGTGCCCTCAGTGTCTTTTCCTATGAATCTCTTTATAGGCTTCTTGAGTGCTTTCACAACATGGCAGCTAGCTTTCTCCAGAACAAGCAATAGTGAAAAAAAACCAAGATAGCAAGAAGGATATGCCTTCTATTTTAGGTACTAGCCTTTGAAGTCATATGCCATTGACTTCATAACATCCTATTGGGAGGTTGGAAAGGACAGGATGCAAAACAGGTTATATTTATTTACTTAGATTTTTTTGAGACAGGGTCTCATGGAGTCCAGGCTAGTCAGATTCATAGTGATTCTCCTGCCTAAGCCTGACCAGTGCTGGGATTACAGGTGTGCACTACCACATTTGGCCTAGGACATATTTATTGTGAAGGGACCTATCCAAGGATATGAATATCCTCATGGTTAGACACATTAATATGCTGAGTTATAAAAGGCTCAAGGCAACAGCCCCTGATAATGCCAGATGAGCTGATAATCCACTACTGTTATGGACTATTGGATTAAATATACAGCTACTTTCTCTTTGTGCAATAAAAAGAAAGATCTGTGCTAATGAGGTTAAGACAAGAAATCATGCCTACATCTTGTACTCTAAACAACTATGATGAAGACAACTTTATACAATGTATTAACTATTGTAATATATAATAGCAATAATAGTAAAAATAAGCTTAAAAAACAAAGATATGAATGTCAGGAGACAGGGCTCATTGAAGACCATCTTAGAGACTAGTATACTAGAAACTCCAATTTTCTATTTTCTGATTAACTAGTTTTCTGGTTACCTTATTTCTACTTGTGCACAAAAAAATACTTGTTACTTTTTCTGTACTTTTAATTCATAAATAATGTGATATTATATAATGTGTTGTAGCCTTTTTCGCTCAGTATTTTTGACATTTATGTTATCTGTTTTTTATTTATTTATTTATTTTTTTTTTTTTTTTTTTTTTTTTTTTTTTTTTTTTTTTTTTTTTTTTTTTTTTTTTTTTTTTTTTTTGTGGGGCCGGGGTTCAAACTCATGACCTTGCACTTGCCCAGCAGGCACTTGTGCCTCGGAGCTATCTCCCCAGCTCCCTATTTCCCTGTTTTTTATTTAAATTGCTAGTTGTCAATACAAATACAAATTGTTTGGAAATAAGTTGCTTTAAATTTTAAACACAAAAATTATATGCCTGTTAATCATTTATCTGTTGATGATCATCTAGCTCATCTCCATTGTGTTGCTTTTATAACAATGGCTGCAAATACTTGCACATGTCCTAGACTATGTGAAATAATGAGAAGAGAAGATTCTAGATTACAGAATATGCATATTTTTGATAGACGAGGCCAAAGTAGAGTAGTCATACTGATTTATACTTCTGTTCATGAAATAGAAGCATTTTCATTTATCCTCAACATTAGAGAGAATATCTCACTGCTTTACTCACTTTCAGTTATGATGAAAACTAAGTTAAAGAAAATTTTATCAACTTAACTTTTTTAAAATTAATTTTATGGTACATTTTTACATGATTAATAACCACACTTTGGTGAGCCAAATAGCTCACCTTCAAGCAGATGCAGGAGCCAAGAGTTCAATGCGCAGACCTGCTGTGTCAGCACTGCCCCTGGGGTGCACTGAGAAGGCAATTGGGCCTAGGTATGGTGCCTTGCACCTGGAATCCCAGCTCTTGGGAGGCTGTAAGCAGGCAGATCAGTGAGTCTGATCTAGTAGTGAAAACCTGAACACCCCATAGACCCTTCCCTAAAATGCAAAAATCATCATCATCATCATCATCATCATCATCATCGTCATCATCACACTCGTCATAGGAAATTTGTACCTGTACATAATATATCTTAAGTTTCTTCACTTGCTTCCCCTCCCTTCAAACCTCTTTCTCCTCCCTATCCACCAAACTGTCTCTATTGGTTTTTTTGACCATGTTTTTATTTTTAAGAGTAAAAATAACAGAAACAAAAACAGAAACAAACAAACAAACAAAAAAAAACCAGTGACAAGAGTACATATAGTACAGGATTTCAAAACAAGAAAAATTTAACAATGGTTACATTACATATTTTCATCATCAAATCAGTATAGATCAATAGATATAAGTAAGACTGATCAAACAATTATTAACACTTTCAATAAACACTAATTTTTTTAACTCTTCCAATTGCATTTTGTATTTAAGTCACTCTTCTAAATAAATAAATAAAATTATAGGGATTGAGACTGCAGAAAACGCAAGGTCCTGAGATTGGTTCCTGGTGCCACCTAAAATTTATTTATATATTTATTTATTCTTTTGGGTCCTTAAACTAGGTAGACTATATGATATTTGCATGTGTAGGTCTGGTTTATTTCACTTATGAGTATGCATTCAAGATACATTCATTTATATATGAAGTCTTCTAGTTTATCATTCCTTATAGCTGAATAGTATTCCATTTTATGAAAATGCCATATCTTTTTCAACCAATTGTCTCTATTTCTTTTTCAATTCTTTTTTTTTTTTTTTTTTTCAGAACCAGATTGAACTCAAGACCTTGTGCTTGCCAGGCAAGCACTTTTTCTATAAGCTATCTCCCTGGCCCCTCAATTCTCTTTCTTCCTTCCTTCTTTCCTTCCTTCCTTCCTTCCTTCCTTCCTTTCTTTCTTTCTTTCTTCTTTCTCTCTTTCTTTCTTTCTTTCTTTCTTGTATTTTAGGGAAGGGTCTACAGGGTGTTCAGGGTCTCACTACTAGATTAGACTGGTAGCGACCCACCTATTTACAGCCTCCCAAGAGCTAGGATTACAGGTGTACGCCCCCACACCCAGTCTCAATTGCTGTCTCAGCATATCCTGGGGGGCAGGGGCAGCACAGCAGGCCCAGGATGGAGCATCCAATTCTCTTTAACTTTTATCCCTCTTCCCTTCCTCATTCTCCTCCCTACATTGTTCCCCCTCCCACTTCAACATTTTCTTTGTTCTTCCCAATATCTGATCTCCATTTTGGTTTTTACTTACTTGTTGGATTTCTCATACAAGAGAAACAATGTGATACTTATATATGTATATCTGACTTATTTCACTTAAATTTTGTTTTCAACGTGCATCCATTTATGTAAAAATATCTCGTTTATCCTTCTTCTTGATAGAGTAGTATTCCATTGTACATAAAAAACTATTTTCTGTATTCATTTATTGATAGCCATATGAGCTGTGTTCAAGATTTAACTATTATAAAAGGTATTGTTGCAAAGTTGAGTGAAGATATAGTATCTGTGGTAAATATACCACTGTGGTATGATGCTTTTAGCTCTTTTGGGAAGATACCTACAAGGGAAGAGCTGGGTCAAATGGAACCTCTGGTTTTAGTTTTCTGAGGAATCCCCCTCCTTTTCCCACAGTGGCTGTACCAGTCTGCACTCTCACAAACAGTGGAAAACAATTGCTTTTCCTCCACACCTTTGTTATATTTGTTTATATATATATATATATATATATATATATATATATATATACACATACATATATACATATGTGTGTATATATATATATATGTATTCAGCACAGAGTCTGCAAGGTCTCACTAAGTAGATTAGGCACATCACCACCCCCAGTCTCAATTGCTGTCTTGGTACATCCCAGGGGCAGGCCTGACATAGACAGCATGCCAGGAATCAAACCCCTGGCCCCTGTGCTCTGCCAAAACAGGCACTTTAGTCTGTTGAGCTATCAGGCCAGCCCTAGATTTGTTATTGACTGATTTCTCTTTTTTTTTTTTTTTTTTTCCGGCAGGCTCTAGTGCAGCCCGTGGTGCTGGACATCAAACCACAGTCTGCTGTGCCTGCCTAAGCTTGCCTAAGCAGGTGCTTTAGACTGCTGAGCTATCTGACTGGTCCTTGACTGATTTTTGATGGAAGTCTTTATTTATTTATTTATTTTCTGGAGCAAAACAGAATCTCAGAGTTGTTTTAATCTGCATTTCTCAAATGACCAGTGATTTGGGACATATTTTCATATATTAACTTGCTCTTTTTCCTTTTTCATCTGAGCAGTATCTATTCATTTCAGGGGCCCATTTTTGGGTTCAGTCTTTAAATTTGGGGAAGTGTCTGATCTTTTGAGTTCTTTATATATTCTTTTTTTTTTTTTTCAGGACTGGGGTTCAAACTCATGACCTTGCACTTGCCAGGCAGGCACTTGTGCCTCAGAGCTATCTTCCCAGCCCCTATTCTTGATAGTAGTCATTTATCTGAGAGACACACACTTTATGGGTTGTCTCTTCACTCTTGATGGTTTCTTTTGCTATGAAAAAGTTTTTTAATTTGATGTGATCCCCAGTTGGTTATTTATTTATTTATTTATTTATTTATTTATTTATTTATACTTTATGGAAGGGTCTACAGGGTATTCAGGGTCTCATTACTACTAGATTGGACTTGTAGTGATCTGCCTATTTACAGCCTCCCAAGAGCTGGGATTACAGGCATGCACCACCATGCCCAGTCTCAATTGCCCTCTCAGGGCACCCTGGGGGTGGGGCCAGCATAGCAGACCCAAGGATCAAACCCTTGCTCCCCGCACTTGACTGCAGGTCCTTTAATCTGCTGAGCTATTTGTACAGCCCTCCCAGTCGTTGATCCTTTGTAATATTTCCTGTGTCACCAGGGTTTTGTTCATAAAGTCTGCCTACACCTATGTCTTCAAGAGTTTTGCCACTTCTCTCTTCCAGCAGGTTAAATGTTTTTGTTTTAATATTTAGAGTTTTGATTCAGTTTTTTATTTTAGTTTAGTGCCTGGTGAGGAATATGGGACTAAGTTTAATCTTCAGCATGTAGAAAGGCATTTTTCCCTCCACCATTTATTAAAGAGACTATCTTCCAGTGATGATGTCTGGTCCCTTTGTCAAAGATAAGATGGCTGAATGTGTTTGGCAATGTTTCTGCATCTTCTATTCTGTTTCACTGATCTTCTCATCTGGTTTGTTTTGTTTGAGTTTGTTTTGTTTTGTTTTTTTGCCAGCACCGTGCTGTTCTTTTATCACAGTAGCTATGTAAAATAATTTCAAGCCAGGGATTACAATGCCCATTGTCTTGCCTTTGCTGCCTAAATTTGTGTTTGCTATTCTAGATCCCTTCTGGTTCCACATGAATTTTAGGATTATCTTCTCTAATTCTGTGGGGTATCATTGTGGTTTGTGAATAGGTGTCCCCCCCCCCAAAGCCTCATGAAGTCTTGGGATGGCTTCTGGAGTTTGTGATTGATTATTGTGGGTGTAGGTGCTGCACCCACCCTGGGGCAGGTGATTTGCATTACAATGTAAAGAGCAGAGAGAGGCTAGCTAGCTGCCTCAGCTGCTGCTGCTGCCTTTGGTCTTCCCTTTTTGCCACCACCAGGAATAGCTATTCTCTGCCTTGTGCCATTCTGCCTTGGACACAGCTAAATATGGGTTGAAATTCCAGTAACTGTGAGCTAAATAAACCTTTCCCTCCCTAATTTTGAGTGTCGGTTGTTTGTCCCACCAGTGAGAGAAGAGTAATTGAGACATGTATGCCACTGGTGTTTTGATCAGGATTCCATTAAATCTGTATAATAGAGTACCAAGTAAGAGGCGTTGCAGGTCTCACACTCGCACTGTAACCCATGCAGCTGCGGTACCCTCTCCTCCCACTGAGCCACTGAGACCTGTACCATCCCAGCATGTGCAACCTTCTCAACCCAAGATCTTTAGCCTGAGCATATGCCAGTTGACATGGGAACACAGAGACCATCAATCTAAGGATTTTCACATTTACTTACAGTAGTTTTTGATCAGACAAACAAATCTTCTCTAAGAGCGAACTACGGGGAATACCATAATTGAATCATTTGGAAGGCTCTTTTCCTGAATCAGAGCATTTTGGGAGTCAGAGCAATGTGTATGTTTAAGAGCATTCAGTGAAATCCTACTATGAGTTCTGGGAGATATCCAAGGTAGTGATGATTCTACTTAAAAAATTTTGGAGAGAAAAGCCACTAGTGCCTTTTCGCAATCACCAGAACCTCCATCGGAAGGAGCCCAGGTGCCTGCCCATCGCCCCATAGTGCAGGACAGGCTGTCAGCGTGAAAACATCCAGGACTCAGCAACTGGCTTATCCAGAAGAACCCCGGATAAATCCACTCTAACAAGAGGAAGCATTAAATCTGTATAATATAAAATTTGCACACAAACTCCTAGCTTACGATTGGTTCTGTTATATAACCATAGACTTTGCCCCTCTGGTCTAAACTACAAAATCAGTTTTGCATGCTTCTATCTGATAATCTGAGCAACTAGTTTGAAGATAACAATATGCAACATAATAACCTTTGTTAATTTCATTAATTTTGAAATTATATATTTTTTATTCTCTTTAAATTAAAAAAATCTGTTTTGGAAATGTGGCCATTTTTCACTACATTGGTTCTGCGTATCCAAGAACAAGGTATATCTTTCCATTTTCTGATATACTCTTTGGTCTCCTTTTCCAAAACACTATAGTTTTCAATGTAAAGATCTTACTTCCTTCATTAGATTGATTCCTGATGCTATTCATAAGAGGCTCAATTAAGCCATATCCAAAGTACCCAGTTCAGTAGTGTTAACTACATTAGCCTTGCTGTGTAACAGATCTCTAAAATTTTTCCTCCCTGCAAAACTAAAATTTCACACCCATTCAACAACTCCACTTCCTTCTTCCCGGGTTCCAGTGGTCACAGTTTCCTTGCTCTTTGAGTTTGACTACTTTAGATGCCTCATATAAGTGGGATCATACAATATACTTTTCTCATTTGTATTTGACTTATTTTGTTAGCATAATGTCTTCAACTACATCTATATTGTCTGTGACAGGATTTCCTTTTTTTGAGGCTGAAGAATATTTCATTGTATGCATATACTCATTTTCGTTATCCATTTATCTATAGACAGGCACTTGGCTTGTTTCCCTCAATTATTGTGAATAATGCTGCTATAAATATAAGTACAGGTGTGCAGATTTCTTTCAGTTCTTTTGCTATATATCCCAAAGCAGAATTATCAGATCATAGAATTATTCTATCTTTAATTTTTTGATGAGCCTCCACACTGCTTTCCATAGCACTGCAATATTTTACATCCCATCAACACATGACAAGAGTTCTAATTTCTTCACATGTTCACCAACATTTGTCATTTTTGGTTGTTGTTTTGAATGGCCATTGACTATTTTAATTTTATACCTTGCTAAGTACCAGCATGACTGGACATCCTAATACAATCCCACTTGAAGGGTAGGAAAATTATAGGGTTTTTGTTGTTTTGTTTTTTTAATGTATTTGTTACAAGGTTTCACTCCACAGCTTGGACTTGTAGTTATCCTTCTGTTTTCAGCCTCCCTGGTGCGGGGATTTCACCACCACTTGAGGACTGGATGGCCAGCTCAGTGTGCCCTGGGGTGGGACTGCGCATGTGGTGGGAGATAGAACCCCAGTTCCTGAGCTTACCTAAGTAGGCGATTAGTCCACTGAGCTATTTCACTGGTCCTGAAAATTACAGTTCTGGAAAATTAAATTACTTCTCACAAAACTCAGGGCTAATTAGTGATGACGGAGCTAAAACAGAAGATAGAGGTGCACAGTCCAGAAAGCCAGATCTTTCCTTGCAGTTCTTCTTTAAGAAGAGAGGGGAGGGAGGAAAGGGCAGCTCTGATCTTCTGAATTCCTTCCTGTTGTATTCCAGACAAGTGGGTAATCTATGAGGCATTGTTGTTCTTGGACCTGCAAGCAAGTCGCCTTTACCTCCACCTTGAAGGAAGCTGCGTCCAAACTAATGCCCCTGACGGGAAATGTGTGCCCAGAAGATTAGCTCTATTGTGTGGGGCTGGATGCTTTCCACTGGCTTTGTTTATAGGACAAATTGTTTTTGCAAAGTTGTTTGCTCCGGTAAGAATAAGCTCTTGAGAGGCCTGGTCCTGGACAGGGTCAGATTTACGGGTAGCCTGGAGCATGGGCAGGAAAGGTCTACAAAGGAGCAGATCCCTTGGGAGACTGCTAGAGCTCCCTCAAAGAGCAAAATCACAGCCCTATTTTATTTTATTTTATTTTATTTTTAAAATTGGATATGCTGCAAGGTATTGAAATTTTCTTCCCTTTTGGCTGTTAATGCTGATATTTTTTGCTTTATTGTCCTCATTCCACATCAGCTCACCTCTGTGCACTTCCATATGTGTTGCTGGAATTTTGCAGCATTTTTTGGCTTTGTTTTTCTAATTCTGCCTGCCAGAAGCATCCTGCACTTAACAGCACAAGGTTTCCTGTGCCCATTTGTTTCAAATCAGTTAGCAAGTGGGGCCTGTAGTACACAAGGTGAACACTCCCCATTCAGAGGCCATGAGGTGTTTCTCCTAGGGTGGTCTCAGCACTGTGGTCCTATGACGGAGAACACATTGTGTCTGGCATGTGGTGCGGATGCCAGCTGTTGACATGTGCTCTTTATTCATTGTCCTCCCACCCACCCACACAGCCAGACTATCCCATCACCCAGAGTTTCATACCATTCCCAGACCTCAAAAATTTAAGCCAGGTGGTCTGGTAAACAGGAATGCCAAAATAAAGAAAGAACACGAAGTTTCTTACTTCTGCTGAACCTCAGCTTTCTTACCTGCACAATGGTATGATAAGGCCACCCTGGATCCTGTGGTTTTGAAGTAGCTGGGGATGTTACCAGCTAAAGCATTTAATGCAATGCCAGTTACCTGGGAAGCACTAAATAACAAACCCTTATCATCTCATTAATAGCACCTTGGGTCAGACCCCATGCTATGGATACAGGAAGATGCCATAAGACATAGCTAAGAATTCAAGGTCAAGTTGCATGATATACAGATTAGTGTATAGAGTTTGTTAATGGAGAGGAGCCGAGAGTAGTATCACCACACTGGCAGTATCAGGGAAGTCTTCCTGAAGGAGGTGACATCTGAAAACTGAGTTTGAAAAACTCTTCAGAGGAAGTCAAAGCCTCATGTGATGCCACTTGGTATCCATGACTCCTACAGTCCCTGGAAAAGGCTTCAATCATTCATTCATGAATTCCCTCATTTCACCAATTTATGCTTAATAAATACCTAATTAGCAACAAATGAGCTGCAAGCATTAAGATGAGGCCTGACTCTCTTTCTAGTCACCAAGCCATCACTGAAGTCCTAGATGCCTCCAGTGTTGACCCTTGACAGCATCCATGGGAAGACAATAGGATGAAAAAGAGGACAAATTTTGAGATCCTATGTGTAATCTGTGATGTTTGTCATGACCTTTCATGGCCCTAATCTACCTGTATCTTTGTAGTGTTTGGAGGTGGCCTTCATTCCTTTTAAAAGCTACAATATTAAGGCTTGGAAACATTACGTCATTTCTACGGTGTCTTTTTCAAAATTTTTATTTATTTTAATGAACACTAACAGTGAGACAGTTTCAACATAGCTCAGTAGGACATTTACAATAATTAATACATTGCATATTGTCTTCATAGTAGTTGTTCAGAATACACGATGCAGACACGATATCTTTTCTAAACACGATTAGTACAAATCTTTCTTCTCATTGAACTAAGAGAAAGTAGCTGTATGTATAGGCCAGTGCACCGTAATAGTAGTGAGTTATCGGCAGAACTGGCAATGTCAGAAGCTGTTTACTTGAACCTTTTACAGCTCCGCATATTAATATGGCTTTACTTTTTAAACCTCGTGGATAGGCTTTTCTGCTGGATGGTTAAGACCAAGATAAAGCAAGACCTATTCTTAGTTGTCTTCTTCTTGTCTGCAAAATCCAGAGGAAATGGGAATGTGTCCCAGCATAACAAAATGTAGACACACACTGTCTGTGCATCTCAAGTATGAAAAGCAAAGGTTGTGTTCTAAGCCTGCCCTAATCTTCCTACTGTGGGTAATCCTGGGCTGAGAGGGACTGAGAACATGTAAGTGGGTGGCATCCTTATATCCCATTGGCAATGGAGTTTTTACCTAAATACCTCATTATTTCTGAAGTCTTTCTTCTTCTCTATCTCAATAAGGTTGTGTTAGGGAGTATAAAAGGGAACCCGGTGCATGTCAGGATACTGTAGTTCCTTGCCATTGTCTATGACAAGTGCTCTCCTTTCGCTGATCACTGTCTCAGCATCTTGCAGTAGTTAGGTTAAAAATTGTTGACATCTAGAACAGTTGACGGTGACCTCGGTCTGCTCCAGGCACCTTCTGGTTGACTAGCTCTATCTTTCTAGTGCCACTGGTTTTGCCCATGGTCATCTCTGCTCATTTTGCAGCTCAAGGCCTCAGGACCACTTCACTCCTTCCTCAGCAACTCTCTTTAGTCTCTATGTCCCTCCATAGGGCCCATGGAAACTTCTGGAATCTTCTATATGCAAAACTCAAGCCTTCCCTCTGCTTAACATTATTGTAAACTCATTTTATTCTTATACTGTCTTTTTCCTGAATCTCACATGGAAGTAAAGTAAAATTTTTTCTACTTTTGGCTTTCCCATACTCTAATTTGCTTTTCCTAAGAGTCCTGCCTAGATGGACAACTGATAGCTGTCCCTCTCCTCCCATTTCATCTCCCCTTATGTACCCTGCATATTGTAGACTCCTTACAAGAGGTTAACCTTATAAGCAGGGAGGGAGCTGACCCAAGAAAGGAAGCCATTTGATCAAAATTATTCATTTAAACATTTTTCAACTTCAGTTTGCTGAACCATAAGTCTAGGGCTACATGAACCTCTACCATACTGATCTGTGAGAAATAAATGAAATAATGTACTTGTGTTTCCACCAGCATGTGTGTTTGGATGCTAACAGTAAAATTTCCATGCCAATTTTATTAAGAAATATTTGTTCTTTGGCACCACTTTAAATACAATTGAGGTTTTTGTTACTAAGAAAGAAGAGGGAAATTGGCATTGAGTGGGCCTAGCAAGTGGTTTAACCATGAATCTCAATGTAGGGCCTAGCACAGAATAAATACTATAAAATATTAGTAGCATAATATTGAACATGAGTAATTCCTGTGCTTAGGAGGCTGAATACAGGAGGATCACTATGAGTCCAATCTATGTAGTAAGATGCTGTAGACCCTATACTAAAATACAAAAAAAAAAAAGCACTTATATCACTACTATCATTATAATTCTGAGAGTTCTCTAGTTAATAAATTTGGAAAAAACAATGATGCATATGAAAAAAATACTGAACATGAACCAATCTCTACAGAATTTAAAAATTGCAACTAGTGTCTACTCATGGCAAGGCAATCAGACAAGACAGATTGTGGAGTCCTTGAGATCACCAAATTTTAATCATTTCTGTCTAGTAGAACTTATTGTTCCCCATCAGATTCCTTTCTACATGGAACATAATAGATGCTTAGTAAATATTGCTGAATAGCCAAGTGTGGTGCTGCATGCTTGCAATCCCAGCAATTGGGAGGCTGAGGCAGGAAGATTGTTGTGAGTTTGAAGCCAGCCTAGTCTACTCAATTTGTTCAAGGCTAGATTTAATTATACAGTGAGACTCTGTCTCTGTCTGTCTGTTTCTGTGTCTCTGTGTCTCTTTCTCTCTCCCTGTCTCTCTCTGTCTCTCTCTCTCTCTCTCTCTCTCTCTCTCTCTCCAAATATATATATTTGTCCAGTGAATGAGCTGCTAAACCTCTTAGGCTCTAATGGGCCCCAGTATCACACTCCCACCACATGTGGTGAACCTCTGTCCCTATAGCCTTCACTTGACCTCTGAGTGGCTTCTGTTGAGCCCTGGTTGCAAAGCACGGTTCTTCCCTTGCCATAGCACACAATGGCAAAACTATGTATTAGATTTCATATTCAGCATTTCTTGGCCTGCACTTCGAAATACAAGAGGCTTTAATGCTTTTTCATGTGTAATAGCTGTCCCTGTCTCCATTCCCTTAAAGTGCTAATCCAACAGCTCACTGTAAATGGTGTGCATTTCCCCTAACTGCCCTGATCATGTTTCTTAATCAATAGCCCAACTTTTCAACACCTAGTAAACACAGTTTTGATTTGAAGAGAACGAGGAAGCCAAAGGATACTG
Organism: Myocastor coypus; assembly: GCA_004027025.1. Taxonomy (NCBI): domain Eukaryota; kingdom Metazoa; phylum Chordata; class Mammalia; order Rodentia; family Myocastoridae; genus Myocastor; species Myocastor coypus. Next base: position 11,722 of record PVJA010022652.1, on the reverse strand, counting down.
CTGCAAAAGCACACAAAGAATGAATCCATTCTTTCCAAAATTAATTAGGTCATTATGTCCATAAATGATAGCAATGATTACGTGCTAAGCACTCCTATAAGTGCTATACGCATGTTGACTCTAATTTAATCCTTACAAGCTTTTAAGGTGCTAGCATGATCCTTACTTTTATTAAATTTTTATTTATACTAGTTTATGTTTGCAGTATGTAATGACCATATTCACCATGAGAAATTGATACATGTACATAACACATCTTAATCCTTTTTTATCCTTTTCCTATCTTTTCCCTCTGTCATTGTTCCATCTCTTAGTCCTCTTCCTTTCTGCTAACATCTAGGTCTCTGTTTCCTATTTTTCATCTTTCATTTTGCTCCTTAATTCATTTATATTTTGGCCTTCTCATAAAAAGAAACTATGCAATATTTCAGCTTAACATTATAATTACAAGGTGCATCAATTTTTCTACAAATGACTCAATTTTATCTCACTATGCAGCTCAGTCTCATAGTGATCCTCCTGTTTTTAGCCTCCTGTTTTTAGTAGCTCTGGGATTATAGGTGTGCACGACCACACCCAGACTCAGTGGCAGGCTCAGCATATCTGGGAGTAGAGCCCTTGCAGCATGTGGTGCTAGGGATCAAACCCCAGTCCCTATGCTTGACTATGCAGACTCTTAGTCCACTGAGATTCTCACCAGCCCTTATATGTTTGTTATGTTTCAACTAATATTTATATATGCATATATCTAGCAGAAAAATTATACAGTAATTTCAAATACTATTTCAGTTACAGATGCTTTTAGTTACAAGTATTAGACAATCTGGTTATGGTGACTGTTAGCTTATCATTGTTGTGAAAAAATAGCTAAGATAAAGAGCTTAAAAGAAGGACATGCTTATCTTGCCTCCTGCTTTCAGGTCATATTGCTTAGTTCAGTGGTTGTCAGCCTAATGTAATGGGGAGCACCATGGTGGAGAAGGAATGGTGGAACAAATCTGCTTACCTCATGGCATCCAGGAAGCAGAGAAAAGGCAAGGAACAAGATGCACTCTTGGACATGGTCGAGTCTCTCTCTAATCTTCATGCTCTGGGAGGCTGAGGCAGAAAGATGACAAGTTTAAGGCCAGACTGGGCAATTTAGTGAGTTAATGAGATCCTGTCTCATTAACAAATAAACAAATGGCTGGTGTTATAACTCAGTGTGAAGGTCAAAGTAAAGTCCACAATAAATAAATTAATTAATAGAAAGCAAAAAGAAGACAAAACAAGTCCAGTGAACATCTACCCTACCTCCTTCTAGGTCCTAAACTTTGTACTGTCTTCCAGCATTACTACCAGCCAGGGAGCAAGCCTTCAATACATGAAACCTCCGGGGACCTCTCAGATCCAAACTTTAACACTAATGCAAACCTTAAGAACTTATATTTCTCCCTGGAGCTGAAGAAAATAGGTTTCTTGTGCCACTCCTGGGGCTCAAGAGCCTGGCCTTGGTCCTTCCCTGTGGTACTAAGAGAGCCAAATAGCTCCCCTCGACATCTCCGTAGTTTAGCAGGAAGGGGAGGAAGGAAAATCTGTATCCGACAGATTTCTGCAACTCACAAGGCCTAATCTGAGTCTGATAGCCTCGTCTGCATGGACAGTCATCAAGAAGAAAGACAATGACAGGTCAGGTCAGCTGATCAAAAGCGCCTGCAATACCCAGTGTTAGAAGAAAAATTACACAGGGTGATGAGGTAGATAGCTTCTTTACAGAAGATCACAGGAGAGGGGGTCAATTTGAACAGTCTTGGTGACCAGGAGCCAGTCCTGCAACAATCTGGGACAACGCCTTTTGTACAGAGAACATCAAGTACAAAGACCTTCACTTAGAAATAAGCATGCAGAGATCTGAGCAGGGCAGCTAGGAGCCTAAGGATGACTAGAACCAAAGAACAGTAGGGAATAAAACAAATCAAGGCCAAAGAGAAGATAGAAATATATCATACAGGGTCTTTTAAGACCTATAAGGAGTTTGGATTTTGTTTGGATTTTCTTTGGTTCTAAGTGTGATAGAAAGGCAGGGCAAGCTTTTAATCAAGCTAATAGCATGATCCGACTCACATTTTAAAAATAATTATGTGGATAGAAGGGCTGTTTTGGAAGTCATGAGGCTTGAGGAGACTTAATTCCAGACAATATTATAGTTATTTCACAGCTTCTTCCTATTGGGGTTCTTATTTATTTTGCCTCTTGATCATCTCTTGCCCCCTTTTTTTAAATTTCAGGACAGCTCCTGGGGAGCTGGACTGTGTCTCCCCAGGACATCTCACAAGGCCAAGCACAGGGAAGTACTTGGTAGACATCACTTGAGCTGAACTGAACTGAGGCAAGCACTCTGCACCAAGATCTCTGAGCAGATGTCACTTACATTCCACTTAAGGTCTGGCCAGTCAGTGGCTCAGAACTGCATGTGCTGTCCTCCCAGAGGGTGGCTGGCAATGTCTGAAGACATGTTTCATTGTTATAACTAGAGAGGAAGGTGAGAGATGCTTCTGGAACCTAGCGAATAGAGGTCAGGGGTGCCACTAAACATCCTACGATACACAGGACACCCCCACAATACACATTTACCTTGTCCCAAAATGTCAATAGTGCTCAATTTGAGAAACTCTGGACTATATATACTTGCCAATTCTATGATTTTCCTAAATTAATTTACCTTTTTAAATTTAAAAAACCTCACATATCACTCTCCTAAATAAGAAACCAATGTTATTTGTTAGAAGCCAATCAAAAGATAAAGCATCGGAAACAAAAATCCAGTATATTCTAGATGAATATTGCTACTAGCTCAAGGCCGTGGGCCTCAGTCAATATTTATTCTTTTCATTAAAAGCAGAGTTGTAGTAGGGACTGGAGATTTTGTGCAGTGGTAAAAGCACTTGCCTTGCAAGCATGAGGCCCTGGATTCAGTCCTCAGCACCAAAAAATTAAAAAATAAATAATAAAGTTTATTAAAAAAAGAGTTGGGTCAATGTCATCATATCATAAGACAAGGATTATTGCAGATTAAATGAGTATAAAGAGAAATGACAAATAAATGTAGCATGATTTTGAATGGATCATGAAGCAGAAAAAAATTATAGATATGACCTCATTAAGACAATTAGCAAATTTTCAATACAGATTATATATTATTAGGTAATAATATATCAATATTTGATATATTATAGTTATATAAGAGAATGCACTTAGTCTTAAGAAATAATATTAAAGTATTTGGGAATAAATATTGGCAACTTATTCTGAAATGCTTTTTAAAAAGTGTATGTTACACACATGCATAACATGTTACTTTTTCTGGATATATTTATACATATAAATATATACATAATTGTGTATATAAATATATATTGTATAAATATATCAATATATTTATATATAAATATATCCAGAAAATAGGGATATACCCTAAGAGAGAGGCAAAGGTAATAAGGTAAGTCTAGTATATAAAAGAGATTATTGTACTGTTCTTGTAGTTTTTCTGTAGTCTTTACTTTTTCAAAAATAGAAATTAAAAGTAAACAAACAATAACCTCTCATGCCACAAATCTCAAAGCCTTTAGGCACTCAGGAGAGTTTCAGATACATTAAGTGGCTTCTAGCAGATGCTTCATATTTTATTCCCAAAATATTTACAAATTTAAATATTTGACAAATGGCAAAATGTTTCCTCTGTGCCATCATATACACAGCTAAGATTGCAGATTAATAGAAGAATCCTACGAGATTTTTCTTTTTGATGGGGGTAAGGTATTGTACTGGGCATCGTGTATCTGCAGAGTCTATAGATCTGTGATTGTGTGTTCAAAGGGAAATATGTTCTGACTTGTAAAGCTAAGGTTGTAATGCGCCCAAAACCTGTTGGATGATAATTAGGAGACAGGAATGGTATGAGAGAGCTATTAAAGATAGACTACCCACAAGAGACTTGCTTATTCAAAAAGATGAAAGCAAATGAAAAGGAAGAAAGTTTTTTCTCACTGTGCTTACATGGGTCCAATCTTCTCAGAGGCCTCTGTCCGCTCACCAACTGACAATTTTCTCTTCAGTCTTATGAAAGCACTGGCTGTGAGGTTTAGCTTCTTCGGCTACACAGTGGACATAACATAGTGTAAGCCTGATACCCATTTAGGGGCAGGTCTTCCTGATCTTTAAGATCTCTAGATAATACCAGTGTGACTCTCCACCCCACTAGCATTCCAAGTCCTGGAGAAATTCTAACGCCCATGCAAAAATGTCATCAAATTCCTAGAACCTCACATTTGCACACCACCTAGGGCTCAATTTCCTCTTTTCTCAACTGAATTTTTATTTTCCTTCTGAATGTTATGGCACCTTATTAGTCTTTACTCTTACTCTTTTTTTTTTTTATCGTTTACCCCAATTTTTATTCACTGAGCTAAGAACTGTTAACAAGAAAAACATAATAATAAAAATGATATTCATTGTCATATATATCTCAGTTCCATTTTTGTTTGTTTTTATATTACTTTAGAGAAAGGTCTGCAGGGTGTTCAGGTTCTCACTGCTAGATCGGACTCAGACTCATAGTGATCATCTGCCTGTTTACAGCCTTTACTCTTGCAAGAATTCAGTCCATTGTTGTGATTTCCAACATATACAAAGAAAAATATGTGCACAAACACACCCATGCACACATGGCACAAAGACACAGCCAAGTAAAAAATAGACACAGGAAGGCATACAGACTCAGAGACAGATACATAGGCACCAGAGATGTACTTATACAGACATAAATACATACAGATACAATCGCACAGACACATACACACAGACAGACTTGCATAGGCACTACATAGATAAACAAATGAACAAAAACACATATAGAAATATACACATACAGTTATACAGACACATACATATAGTTATATATACACACAGAAATAAACACACAGGTACAAATACAGTGTCACATACAAGCAGACAGGCTTATGTGCACGGCTGATTTTACAAGAGCCTGGAGATCTGGAAGGAGTTTTCAGTGCAAACTACTTATACAGGAGTATTAGAAATCTTGTTTCACAGCTGCCTAAACATATTTGCCTTCCCATATTCTTTCATTTTGACCCAAAATATTCTCCTCCACTCCCCACCCCCATCTCAAACTCTGCTTTGGCTCTCCCTTTGTGTGCCTCTCCCCTTGTGAACACACTCTGCTGAGAAACAGCCCCGGACCTGGCCTCTATTCTCTTGTCAAGTTTTGCAAGGAAGACAGCTGTAGAGAGATTTATTTCCCTATGGATATGAAATATGTCACAGCCTTAAAATGCTGGTGTGGCTGCACTCCAACTTACTACCATTTCCTGAGAGTTTGAATTGGTGCTGGCTATTTCTTTCTCTATCTAGGGGCTTTGTGGGGAGGACTACCTAGAATATGGTAATAGTATTAGCTATAGTAACATTCATCATGTTTGGCAGCACAGCCCCTTGAATGCATTACTGTGTTGGGATGGGGCTTGAGGGTGTTTTCCAAAGGTACTGTAACATTGATCCTGGGTAGTGGTGTTGAGGAAGAGGTGCCTTTAAGAGATGAGGCCTGCTGGGCCTCGTGGTGCACACCTGTAATCTCAGTGCTCAGAGGCTGATGGGGGAGGATCACTGTGAAAGGAAGCCATCCTGCGATACATATTGCATTCAAAGCCAGCCTGAAATGCACCATTAGGCCATGTCTCAAAAAGAAAAAAGAATGAAATGAAAAGAAGTAGGGCTAATGGCAGAGAACTAGGTCACTGATGGTGCCACCTCAGGAAAAGATGAATGTGGTTTACAAGAACTTGGTCTCAAGAAATTGAGTTATTCTAAAAAGAACAAGGCTAGCCCTTGAATCTCTCTGGCTTCCTGTCCCCCTGTGACTGCTCTCTCCCCATCTGCCTCCATATGCACTCATCATGACACCATCCAGCATTCTAGGACACAGCTGGTGGACTTCACCAGAGGCTGAGCTGATGAGTTTGCCTGATGTTGTGCTTTCACCTTCTGATACCGTAAGCTGAATGAATCTTTTCTTTATAAAAGACCCAGCTTCTGGTATTTGGTTATAGCCATGGGAAATGGGCTAAAATACATACCTCGTTCTGTCTGACTCTGGGCTTTGTATGTGATGTTCTCTCCACCTGGAGTTTTCCTTCTACTCTTGAGATCTGTAGCACTTTCTCATTCTTTAGGTCTTAGCTGTAACATTATCACTTTAAAAGTGCTTTTTCTGACCTCCTTATTGATTTCCTTCATGGTATTTTTTATAGTTCACAATGATTTTATAGCATTTCCTTTTGGTCTGTCTTCCTTAGAAAGCTCTCTGAAGACAAGAACCATGTCTGTGTATTTATGATTATATCCCCAGAGCCCAAACTATAGCTTAATAATCATGGGTCATTGAATGAAAACATTTAACTCTCCTCAAACTCTTCCCCAGGGAATGGATTGTTCTATAAGGATTTACTTCATAGAGCAGTTTTAGAATGAATGATTTTCAGGTTTGTGTCATTCTAGGAATCCCTATAAGCAACAAATAGTAAATTCAGCATCTCACTTTAAAATCAATTTAAAAAATAAAATAAAATAAAATCAATTTTTTATCTCAAAATAGTCTCAAACTGACAACAATTACAAAAGCACAGTATTACAATGGACATTTTACTCAGCCTCTCTTAATGCTGGTATTTTTTATAACTATAGTATAATGATCAAAACAATTGAGAAATTAACACAGGAACACAATTAACTAACCTGAAGACTTTATTCAAGTTTTACCTATTTTTCCAGAGGTCCTATTTCTGTTCAGGATCCTGCATTACATATTTCCACAGTCTTTTCCAACCTGTGACAGTTCTTTAGTCTTTTCTTGTCATTTTATGATCCTCCATTTCGGTTCAGACTTCTTATAATCAAGCAGGGGTTATAGGTTTGAGGGAAGATGTCCCAGAGGTAAAGGATCTTTCTCATCAAATCAGGCCAGGGCAACACATCGATATAACCTATTAGTAGTGATGTTTACTTCGATCATTTGATTAATTTGGTGTTTGTTGGATTTCTTCACAGTAATTTCTCATTTGTGATTGACAAATATCTTAGAAGAGGTAACTCAAAATTATCCAACTTCTCCTTAAACTTTTGTTCATTTTTTACTCCTCCTTTCTCCTCTCCTCTCCTCTCCTCTCCTCTCCTCTCCTCTCCTCTCCTCTCCTCTCCTCTCCTCTTCCCTTCCTTCTCTCCCCACCCCTCCCTTTTCCTATCTTTCCTCCCCTTCCTCTCCTCTATGATCTCCATCATTATCTTACCCTTAACAAGAACCACTGGGGTCTTTTAGTGGGGATTTTTTATTTAGCTCATTCTTTCTCCACTTATTGTTGTGAGTCCTCTTTAAGTGAAGGATTCTTCCCTACCTCTCTCTTGTTAAGCAACTCTATTTCTTTACTCTCTCTCTCTCTCTCTATGTCTTTATCTGTCTCTCTCTCTCTCTCTCTCTCTCTCTCTGTGCGTGTGTGTGTGTGTGTGTGTGTGTGTGTGTGGCTGACTCAGTCTTCCCCAAGGGCAGCACTGGCACAGCATGTGGTGCCAGGGACTGAACCATGGTCCCTCTGTGCTTGGCTAAGCTTGCCTACGCAGGTGCTTTAGACTGCTGAGCTATCTTGCCAGCCCCAATTCTATTTCTTGACAAAACGTTCCAGTGTCATTTTATATTTTCCTTGTTCTAACTCTGAAAGCAATTGCTTGTCCAAGGAGCCTTTGCTTCTTTTTATAGGAGAGTGGTATTTAGAAACCAAGATCTGGGAAGAAGGTGTGCTCGATACTACTAGCAACTCTTGGTGTTCAGAACTTGGAAAAAAAAAATATATATATATATGTTTATATATACATCTGTATATATCCTCTTTTTCTTCCTCCCTTCCTTCCTCTCTCCTCCCTTTTTTCCCTTTTTCTCTCCCTTCCTTTCTTTTCCTTTGTTGTCTAAGCAAAACTTTTTTTTTTTTTTTTTTTAACTAAGTTTATTTATTTTTTTTTTTATTTTTTAACTAAGTTTATTTTTTATTTTTTTTATTTTTTTTGTCTTTTTGAGACAGGGTCTCGCTATGCAGTTCAGGCTAACCTTGAGCTCACTTTTGTAGCCCAGGCTGGTCTCGAACTCGCATTGATCCTCCTGCCTCAGCCTCCCGAGTGCTGGGATTACAGGCGTGAGCCACCACGCCCGGCTTCTAAGCAAAACTTTACTTTGTACCAAGCTACTCATTTCAGTTTGTCTCTGCAGGGTTCATTGTAACATTCAGCTTCTGTACTTAAAACTCTTTCATTTTACCTTTAATTGAAGGACTAATGCTTGAATCTTTTTTGTTTTATTTTGTTTGTTGGTTTGTTTTGGTTTTGGTAGTGTCTTAGTTATTTTTTACTTGTTGCTGGGACAAATACCTGACACTCGAAATGAAGGAAGGAAAGGTTTATTTGCTCACAGTTACTGAAGGTTTTAGTCCATTTTTGGCTGGCCCAAGGCTGAGTGGAGCAGGACAGAGAGCATCCAGTTCCTGGAGGCGGAACAGCAACAAAATGGTGACAGAGGCAGCCAAGCAAACACGGCTCTAGTCTATCTCTCTGTCTCTTTATATTCCTATCAAGCTCTCTGCCTTAACATATCCGCCCTAGACCACACCCACAGTCCCAGCCCTATCCCGTACGATAATCCCATTAGCACTAAAACACATAATCCCTGTGACTCATGAGTCAAGTCTCAATCTATAGAAATCCCCACCCAATGACTACATGAGGCTTTGTGGGGACAACTAGATACAAACCATAACAGGTGGTACCAGGGATTGAACGCAGGACTTTGTGCTTGCCCAGCAAACACTTATTCCATTGAGTTATGTCCCAGCCCCTCTTCAAATCTTGATAAATTATGAAACATTAATCTCTTTGTATGCTGGTCTTTTTTCCTTTTTTAAAAAATGGTTGAAATAAGGACACAATATTAAACCCTACATATTGCCATTAGGGATTTCACAAGAGAGAATTCATATTTCATAGTCCTTCTTAGTGCAAAAAGCACTAATCACAACTTGATATTTTATCAGCAGTGGGATGCAGGAGGGCCAGTGTAGGCCCTGGAATGTGAGCTCATTGTTCTAGCCAAATGAGTCAGATGAGATGGGAATGAAAATTTACTTCAGCACTTGGGTGTCACCATAGTTCTAAAGACCAAAAGGAAGCTTATTTTCTGCTCCAGTCCTCTAGAGAAAATTCACTTTGTGGGCCTCTTGCTTCGTCTGTGCCATCACAGCCAGCTTCCTTTCTCCTTCTGACTTTCCATCTTTATTTCCCCTTCCACAGATAATTTCCACCTCCAAATGCTTCCTACCACAAACCTTTCAACCTCAGTCTTTGGAATTTTTTTCAATCAGAAAAGCCACACTTACGTTTTCTTTATTTTGTTATCTGAGGTTTGGTTTTTCCCTTAGGTTTCCTGCTTTAACACTCTCAGTTTGGGGAAATTTTTTGCTTTTCTGCCCTCTCATAACAGTGTAGACTTGCTTAGCATAAAACCTCAAAGAATGCTGCACCAAAACCCCCAATTTTGCCTACTACATTCTGGATATGTGAAGATAAGTAAGGATGGGCCTGATTTGCTCACCCTGATGGCCTAGACAGCATTATTGTTCTAAACTCAAGGACTTGAGTCTATGAGCTCCTCCTGGGAAGAAAGAAAATAAACCTGTTCTAGGTATTATTCCTTCTAGAGTTACCCACAACTCCACAACCCCACAGGCCTATTTGGCTGAGATCCTGCCTTTCTTAGGTAGAGGTGGAGCTACCTTCAGCAGTAGCCTGGCCTAACCCTAAATGAACTCAGGCCCCTCCCCTGCAGGGAGGAAGAAGTCAAGACAATGAGCAAATCACATATTTTCTTAGTTGTAATCAGGGAGCTCCAGCGGAATGGTTTCAGTAGGTGCAAAACTCTTGAGGAGCCTCTGGGCAGCTTCCTGAAGGTACAGGGGTGCTAAATCACTTCTGGGGTATAAAACCACCATGACGCAATGAAAAATTCATCATAAAAATTCCAAAATACTATCCATTTTTGGAAGGAATGTTTAGCAAAGTCACATAGGGTTGATGAGAAGAGAGGGAGACTGTGTATCAATATTAGTGATGATATGACAGAGAGATATAGTAGTAGTAGTAGTAGTAGTAGTAGTAGTAGTAGCAGTAGTAGTACTAGTAGCAGTAGCAGTAGCAGTAGTAGTAGTAGTAGTAGTTGCTGTTGTTATATAAGAAAAAGATCATGATGACAGCAAAGGTACATGGAATTTCATTCAATTCTCCTTTATAAGCCAGGCAATAACTTAAGTTTATATCTTTTTGAATTCTTATCATTGTGTCACACAGCACACACAGAGCAGTTATTAAGTACTATCACCAGTCCCATTTGATGTCTGAGTAATTGAGGTTCAGAGAGTTGAGGGACTGTGTGGTAGTGGCAGAGCTACAAGGTAGCAAGGACTGAATGAGATCCCAAAATGGCTTCTTGTAAATATTTTACCATGTGGTCTTACTGGTAGAATCTGTCTTGCAGGCTGTAGGGCTTTGGTTTAGCTAACTTTTCAGGTGACTGTGACTGATGCTTTGGCACAATGTTCCCAATGCTTATCTCATGACCCAGAGAGAGGAGGCTGAGGCTCCACACTCAACATGGTTGCCATGTAATGGTGGGGGCACCCAGTCACCAGGTACTATATAGTGATGTGCTGTGGGGGAAGGAAGAGGCCATCAACCAGTATTCAAGGATCTGCAGGGGTTTGGTGACATGCAGTGAGAATGGAGGGCGAGCATACTGTACAGATTATGTGATGTCCCCCATGACAGGCAGCTTGATGTACCTAGAAGACAGAATTCAAGGTGAAGGGGAGACAAGAGCAAAAACGAGAGAGAGAGAGAGAGAGAGAGAGAGAGAGAGAGAGAGAGAGACAAGCCTTCCATGCATGAACCAGCTAGGGCCTTGGATTCTAGATTTCAAAGGACCTGTGCCTGATTTCCCTTTCAGCTACATGCTACGTGTGTGACCTTGGGCTGTGCCTATGACTTTCTGAGCTTCAATTTTCATATCTGGAGAGCAGATAAATAATTATCTTATTTAGATGATAATTCTATGTTAGTTTAATAGCCTGTGTATCTGGTATTGAGCCACAGAGTTGGTGAACAGATTTGTCAAGATATACATCTACATGTATATACATCTACATCTATATTCAGTGTGAGGCTTTGTCATTCATAGAGCAGGTATATATTGTCATTTAATTTCACAGTTATTAAAAACTTCATGTATTTGGTACAGGGTCTCACTATACAGCTTGGACTCAGAGTGATCCCATTTTCAGCTTCAGGTGTGCACCACCATGCTTGTGCTCAATTATCAGCTCAGTGCAACTGGGGAGTGGGGCCAGCTCAGCATATACCAGGGATGGAACCTTGGTCTCTGTGCTTGCCTAAGCAGGTGCTTAGTCCACTGAGCTTTCTTGCTAGCCCTTCTCTCTTAATTTTGTATGTTCTGGATCACTACCCTGATTGTTTTATTTTATTTTATTTTATTTTATTTTTTTTTTTTGCTGTTGTTTATTTATTTATTTATTTATTTATTTATTTTTAATTTTATTTTTTTATTTTTTTTTATTTT
>PVJA010022651.1:0-33941 GCA_004027025.1 Myocastor coypus | reverse complement strand
TATGGGTGGAAGTACTTCTGGGATTATGGGTGTAGCTTAGGGCGGGAGCTAAGGCGGAGAGCCTGAATGTAATATAAAGAGAGACAGAGAGACAGACTGGAGCTCGAGCTGGTGCTGCTGCTCTGCTGCCCTGTTTGGTTGGCTGCCTCTGCCACCATTTTGCTGCTGTTCTGCCGCCTTGAACTGGATGCTCTCCGCCGTGCTCCACTCAGCCTTGGTCCAACCGAATATGGACTGAAACCTCCACAAACTGTGAGCTAAATAAACCTTTCCTTCCTTCATTTTGAGTGTTGGGTATTTGTCCCGGCAACGAGCAAAAAGTAACTAATACAACAGGGTGTGCATAAAGGAATTTAAGTTATAATTTTTCCCCTGAGAACTATTGGTGGCTATAGTTTATGACTTTCTATATGGGCTGGTCTCATTCTCATTTACTTAATAGTATGTAATTTTCATTTTTTCTTTAATTCAACCTATAAAAATGATGTGCATACAAAAACTTACAAATGAGTTGATAGCAACATTATTTATAACAATTAGTATCACTGAGCCATAAAAAGGAATGAAATCCTGCCAATGCATACCTACTACAGCAGGGATGAGCCCTGAAAGCATGCCAAAGGAAACCAGGTAGACACAAAAGGCTGTACATTTATGTTTTCATTTACACAGAATTTTCAAATAGGAATGAGAAATACTGTCCTCCCTAGTCCAGCCTCAGTACTTCACCTTGGAGAGCAGATGGGCATACTAACCTCAGCAGGTACCAACCGGCTCTTCTATAATTCAATTCAATCAGGGGTGATGTGATCAGTATAACTTATACCAATCAGGATTAGCATCTCTCCCCAGATTAAAAGCTTAAACCCATAAAGGTACCCCAGCCTGACACCACGTCTAGGCTCTGCTCCTGTCTCATCAGCTATATAATGGAGGTTTCCATGACCCTTTCTTGGGTTTGTTACAATGGCTTGCCAGAACTTGTGGGGAACATCTTACTTATGTTTACCCATTGACTATAAAGAACACCACTCGGGAATAGCCAAGTGGAAGGCACTGGGCCATGTACAAGGAAAGAACACAGGCTGATACAGTGATGCATGGCAGTAGCAACGCCATAGATCCTCCATGCAGAAGTGGTCTGCAGGTACATAGGAGAGTTGACGGAGGCCTCATCATACAGGCACAACCACTTGTTAACCTCCAATACTTTCCTGCAGAGAGGACTGGGGGTGGTGAGAGTTGTTTAATCATAGTTTGCTCTTTTTCGTGACCAGCTCCTTATGTGGGGCCCACCAGGAGTTGCCTCATTAGAACAAAAGATTTTCCTATCACTCAGGAAATTCCAAGGGATGAGAAGCTGTGTCAGGAACCAAGGTCCAAGAACAAATATTAGAAACGCAAGATGCACCGAACACTCTTATGGCTTAGAAAATTACAAGCACCTTAGGAGCTCTATGACAGATGCACAATATATAGGTGCAGCTCCACAGCAGGAAGGGGTGTCAGGGAAAGGATGAGAAGCTATTCCCAATGGCATGGGGTTTCTTTCTGGAGAGATGACCGATCCCTGAAATTAGGTATTATTGTTGACTGTACCACTCTGTAAATATTTTATTTATTTTTTTCTTGTTTCAGAACTTTTGCTTATTTATTTTTATGGCTGGCTCAGCCTGCCCTGAGGGCAGCGCTGGCGCAGCATGTGGTGCCAGGGATCGAACTGCGGTCCCTGCAGCTGCCTAAGCTTTCCTAAGCAGGCGTTTTAGACCACTGAGCCATCCTGCCGGACCCTCTGTAAATATTTTTAAAACTACAGAATTGTATACTTTGGAAATGGGTGAATTGTATTTATATGAATCATATCTCAAACAACAAGAGCAATAACAGCTGTAAGGAGTGTATTTAGATTTCTAAGTTATTAGACTTCGGAAAGGCTACCCCAGTTGCTAATATCTGGTATTACCTAATTTTCTTTAGAGAACATGAACTAAGTATGGTGTGGTATCTTTGAGATATACAAAGAATTTTTTTTTTGCATCCTGGTCCATAAATTTATTTTTTTTAAACATATTTGGTACAGAGTCTCACTATGAAGCTCAGATTCACAGTGATCCTCCTGTTTTCAGCCTCCCCAGCTCTAGGATTACAGGTGTGTGCTACCACACCCAGTGTCAGTGGCCTGGTCAACATACCCAGTCGCAGGGCTGGCACAGCAGATAGTATTGGGAATTGAACCTTGGTCCCTGTGCTTGCCTAAGCAGGCACTTAGTTCACTGAGCTATCTCGCTGGCTATATAAATTGATTTGGAAAGGGTCAAATGTGTATTTGTGTTCTGTTATTTGCAAGTAGAGGGAGTCCAAACACTAAATCATACTTGCTTATTGGTATTTTCTTTATGCTTTTGTTATTGGCTCTTGTGAGCTTCTTTGAGAGGCATACTAAAATCTACCACGGCAACTTCTCTAAAACTATAGTTACACGTTATATTACAAATAAGGTCTCTGAGTAAAATTTTTCTCCTGCAGATTTACCTCTGAAACCTATTTTTTCCAGTACCTTCTGCATGTTTTGTGTATAATTACAGTGTCTTCCTAAGTAAGAAGCTCACTGTCCACTCCACCTGAAAATATCCTGGATTTACATGCAAACAACTTACAAAGGTGAGTGCTGCCAAAGTCGTGTTAATGATATAGCCTATCAGTATTTAAATCTGGTAAGCAAGGACAATTAAAATCAACTGGTAACTCTGAGTAAAACAAAAATCATAGGAAAGAATCATACCTACAGTTGCTTTAGATAAGCATAATGTCTATTTGGAAAGCGCAAAGATGTGAATTTGATTCTTGGCACCAAGAAAAACTTTATCACATGATTTATTCAAAGGAACTAAATACTCACAAGACTTAAAGGAGCCGGGCGTGGTGGCGCACGCCTGTAATCCCAGCACTCGGGAGGCTGAGGCAGGAGGATTGGTGCGAGTTCGAGACCAGCCTGGGCTACAAAAGTGAGCTCAGGACCAGCCTCAACTGCATAGTGAGACCCTGTCTCAAAAAGACAAAAAAAAAAAAAAAGACTTAAAGGAGAAGAAAAAATACTGTCACTTTTTTCCCATTGAGAAACTGATACCTTGAGTCTTTGAAACCTGATGTTCATGCTAAGGGCAGGTATCATGTGATGTTTAAAAAAAATTAGCCATGTGCACACCTCCTCCATTCCAAGTCATGAGTGAAAAGCTAAAATGTTTAATTTTCTCTGGGCTTCTGCTTTCTGTCGATTTTGTATAGTTGACAGGATCATAATTTAAGTAGTCATATATTGTAAATAACCTGGCTACATTATTCTCTCCTCTTGATAGTTAAATCAGCATTTGTTATAAACAATTCTATAAACCATTCAAACATGAGAGGTTATAAACTGCATATGAAGGCTGGGCATGATGGTGCATGCCTCTAATACCAGCACTCAGGAGGCTGAGGCAGGAGGATCACTTTGAGTTTGAGGCCAGTCCAGGATGCAGAGTGAATTCACTGTCAGCCTCAAATACACAGCAAGACTCTTTTCTCAAAAAAATAAAATAAAATAAGTATTAAAACTGGGTGATCTTTATATTCTTTTCACCTCTACTTCACTTGCATTGTATTCAAGTTCCTGGAATCGATCTGACAATTTGTTAATTGATAGGCATAAAAATCTACCTAAAACTTAAAAAAAAAAAAAAAAAAACCTTGTGGAAGAAAGCAGTCCCCACTGACCCCTCATCTTACATCAGTACCATGGAGACATGAATGTTGCATTACAATGGTTTCTCCAACTATATGTGTAAGAGGAAGCCATCAGGGAAAACCAGGAGTTAGAGAAATATTTGATAAATTCAGCAAATATGCCAAGACCCTCAGGCTCAAGTCAACAGCATCTGACACTGCCAGTTCTGCTGATAACCCACTACTACTATGGACTATTGGACTATACACACAACTACTTTCTGTTAGTTCAATGAGAAGAAGTATTTGTACTAATGTGTTTAGAAAAGTTATCATGTCTGCATCTTGTACTCTGAACAACTATTATGAAGACAACAATATGCACAATTAATTATTGTGGCTGTCCTACTAACCTGTTTTGAAACTGTCTTGTTATTTCTTTCTTCTTAAAATTAATTTTTTTTAAAAAAGACCTTCAGTTGTTACACTTTTACTAGCCAAACAAAATGATGTATATCTTCATGTTACTTATGGATATGATGCATGGACCGGACACTAAGAATTAAACCTACAAAAGTCATGCTAGGGCTGGCCTGACAGCTCAGCAGACTAAAGCACCTGCTTAGGCAGAGCACAGGGGCAGGTCCAATCCTTGGTATGTCATGCCAGCCCTGCTCCCAGGGCACCCTGAGACTGTGATTGAGACTGGGTGTGGTGGTGCACACCTGTAATCCCAGCACTTGGAAGGCTGAAAACACGAGGCCCACAACGAGTCAGTCCAATCTATGTAGTGAGACTCTGTAGACCCTGTCCTAAATACAGGAGAAAAATAAAATCACCCTAAAATCATATCTATCCATTCAAATCTCATATTATGGATTTTCCATGTTGCAAAATTGAAACTCTATCCCCATTAAATATTCTTCCTCCCATCCATTTGCAACCACTTTTCTACACTTTTCTGTACCTGACTACTTTAGACATTTTGTGTGAATGTATCTTTCAGTATTTTGTGAGTGACTTATTTCACTTAGCATAACACCCTTGAAGTTTCACAATGTTCTGGCATTGTAACCTAACAAAGTGATAGGATTTCCTTCTTTTCTGAGGCTTCATTGCATTTATACACCACAATTCTTTTATCTATTCATTTATTCATAAGTACTGGGCTGCTTCTACTCCTGGGCTGTTATGAAGAATGCTGCGGAGTAAGGGTACAGGTATTCCTTAGAGATGCTATTTCGAATTCTTCTGCATATATTCCAGAGATGGTATTGCTGTGTCATATGCTACTATAGTTCTGTTAAGGCATTTTCTCATAAAGTTTTGTTTCTCTTCTGAAGCAATGCTTTCTCTCACGGCTATATCAGTTTATGTTCCCACCAGTGGTAGACAAGAGTTCTAGTTTCTCTAGATAGTTGCTATGTTCTGTTCTTTAGATGGTGGTCATGCTAATTGGTGTGAGGTAATTTCGCACCGTGGCTTTGATTTGCATTTTCTATAACTACTAACAGTAAATCTCTTTGTGCATTGGTTGGCCATTTGTTTAACTTCTTTAACAAATTATCTATTCAAGTTCATTGCCCACTTTGAAAATTGAGCTATCTATGGTTTGTTGTTGTTGAACTACAGACACTTCATATTCTTTTGGATTTTAATTCTTTATCAGATATGAGAGCTTGAAAGTCTTTTACCCCATAAGATGCTCTCACTTTATTGATTGTCCCATTGGCTGTGCATAGTTCTTAAGTTTGAGACAGTCCCACTGGTCTGTTTTCTCTTTTGTTGCCTGTGCTTGGATGTCTTATCCAAGGAGGCACTGCCAAATCTAATGGCCTGAAGCTTTTATTCTGTGTTCTATTAGTTTTACAGTATTAAGTATTTAACTCTCTTTGAGCTATTTTTAAAATGTAGACAAAATAGCATGGAAATAGGTTCCTCAAAAAAGTATCTGACATCAGAATACTCGCTAAAACAATCAGTTTTACTGTATGTGACTTTTTTTTTTTATACTTTCAGCTCTAGGCTTCCAAATTAAGTGAACAGATTGGGGTAAGACTATGTCATAATCAGAAGAAAGATGTCCTTTTCAGGCATGCATTCAGGAAATAATTGAACAAATTAATCCTGCTAGATAGCAAAAGAAAATAACACTTCAACCAGTATATTCATAGTTCCTATCAAAGGCAAAATCTATCCCAAAGACCTAAAATATGCTATGATCTCAAAGACAGATTTCAGCTGATAAGAGCTTGAAGTGAAACAGCTTTCTGAATTCTTGTGACAGTACTGCTCTGCTTTTAAGGCAAGTCATGGAATGGAATGGAGAGGGCTGCAATGGGAAAAGAATTTGCTTAGACCGGGAACCTGGTTGAGGGCTGCAGTGCCTCTGCCCCCTAACCACCCACCACTACAGAAGCACAATGGCTCTTTTTTTTTCCCCCCTTTTTCAAAATGCTGAATAAAACTAAATTATAAAGGAAAATTCCTGGGCCGGGCGGGATGGCTCAGTGGTCTAAAGCGCCTGCTTGGGAAAGCTTGGGCAGCTTCAGGGACTGTGGTTCAATCCCAGGCACCACATGCTGTGCCAGCCCTGCCCTCGGGGCAGGCTGAGCCGGCCATAAAAATGAGTGAATAAACAAACAAAGGTTCTGAAACAAGAAAAAAAATTAAAAAAAAAAAAAGGAAAATTCCTGGGCATTAATCTCTTTCTAGGGCTAAGCATCAAATTTTAAATTCATGAATAAACAACTTAGTTATTTCTTTATTTCCAAAATAGACACCTACCTGCTATGCATGCCTCAACTATGCTTCCCATCTTCATTTCAAAAAATAAATGTTCCACAAACCGATTATTCAAGGAAAACAAAATGTTTCATCTGCCTTCCAAAGTATATATTCTTATATGAACTTAAATATATAAAGCAGCACTTTAAATTGTCTCAATCATTTCTCTACAATGCCCGCCCTATTTGCTCTGCTATAAAACTGGCTGCAGTAGTTATAGAAGTTGAAGAAATTAAATATGATCATCCAGGTGTCTCTTAAAACAACAGAGACACAGATATGTAATTAGTGTGTAGCAATATATTCATCAGCAGTGGAACAGAAACTAGTTACCTTCTGTACACAAAGAGAACACTGTCCAAGAGAGAGAGGGAGAGAGAGGCAGCAGACCCAGGGCCCTGGCTCACTGGTGGCCCTGAGACCCAGTGAAACTACCCCTTTGTATGGTCTCTGGTGGACCTCTATTGCTGGCTGGTTTGGGTATGTTCTGGTCACACTAGAGCTACTTGTAAATATTTCTACCATTTCCCTTTAGGAAACCCAGGGCTTGGGATAAAATGTGATTCACTCATGCTTGAGGCCATTAGGGGAAATGTTCTTCCTATATCCCACTTAAAAAGGGAACGCAGGAAGAAGTGCAGACTCTAGACATAGTCTGCCTTTTTTCCTGCCGTCTGGTTAATGTAGCAACTGGCTGCTGCGGAGAAAAGGGGAGGGAGATGGCAGAGAACCGGAAGCTGGCTGGCGCTGGTAGGATTTACCCCCTGGACATGAGCACCATCCTTCCTTGGACAGGCTACAAGCAATGACACTCTCACTGCATTTTGAAATAAAATCTCGTACTGGTGCTGGCACATGCAGCATTTACTCAAAGACATGGGAAATACACAGTTTTAAAAATCATTTAAATACAATTAAAAGTTGGGTATTTTATGTCAGTAAAACTTGGGCAAAGCAAATTTAAATTTTAAATGTTTCCTAAGTGGACTTAATAAATAACAGAAAACTGCTCTAATTTCTTCCTGTGGAGTCTTTCTTCACTTACCCTTTGGCAATAACCTGACCATTCCTGTTTCCCACTAACATACTAAATTTCTTCAAGTCCAGGTCTGGTCAAGTCACATCCTTGGGTCAAAGTTTGTGGTGGCTCTCCACAGTTTGTCACTGTCTGTAAACTTCCAGCCTAGTCCTGACACTGGTCTAGAACAGCCATGACTACTGGCCCATTATAGCTGCACTGGCCACTGCTGAGCCCATCCCATGAGGTTGTCCTACCCTACATCTACGACACAGTGTTCACTGTCTGCCTCATACATCCTTAAACTTTCACTTCAAGGGGTACATCTTTATCCAACCCTCCCTGGATCCTCTCATATGGACTAATGGTAGCAGCAAAAAGCACTTGTTTATGATGAGTTTGTTAATTAGTGCTGTTTTATATTATTTATTACATAGAATGGAAGCTCCACAAAGGCAAGACTGTTATTTACTGGTGTATCAGTGGGCTTGGAATGATGTCTGCATGTAGTAGGTATGCAACTGATACCTGCACATAGTAGGTATGCAGCAATTATTTGCTAATTCTTGACAACATTCATGAAAGAAAGCTTATTTTCCATACCATGTGTACTGTACAAATCATTTCTACCCTGAAAAATACCACTGTAACATATACCATATAAAGCCAACAAACTAGATAGGGTGACTGCAGCTCAGAGATGTTAAGTAACTAATGTTTTACAGCTTCGGATGGTCAGCACTCAACCTGTTCTTCCTTTTAATTCTTAGAAAAGGTGCCCAGGAGTTATTTTCTGCCTGACTGCAGCCATACCCACATCTGCCCTCTTCCTCTGGTTCCATTACTTGGGAACAAGGTGTGGTTTACCCACCGTGGCATCCTGTGAAGCACCTGGTCAGAGCTTCACAAAGTAGGAATTCCATAAATATCCAGGAAGTGGCTAAAGGGTAGGTAATAAAGTGGCGGAGGCATGATTTAGAGAGTATCTCTTTAAAAAAGAAAAACTCAGAGTATGCAATAAACCAAAGCATAAATGAGCACTAATTAGTAAGTGAAGCAAGTTAATTAGTAAAAGGAAGCAGCTCGCACCACATGTACATGACAGTAGTGAACAACCCCATGTCAGATGGGACTCCTGTGGGAGCATAAGCACTTAACATAGAAAAGCTAACTGCAAGAATCAAAGGGCAATGCTACATTGAAGGCAGCTTCATTTCTTGAACTCCTTTGAAGGAAAAAAAAAAAAAGGCTTAATGTAAGTATGAAATTCTGCAGAAGGAAGTCATTCCAAACATTTTCCTCCATGGGAGTCATGCTCACCATATCACAAGTATTAAACTAGTGGATTAAACTCAAAGCAAACACAGCTCATGCAGGTCAGGGTTCTCCAGATTTGTCTTTGGAGGAGGTTGATTCCTACTTGGCAGAGGCCAAAGTGGCTGACCCCTGTGGTACCCTTGGTGTTCCTCAACCTAAGCATTCTTGCTGTACGGTACAGCCCCTTGCTCCTAAAACCCTGTCCCAATTCCATGACTACAGAACTAGTGTACATTTCAAAACATCCATCTCTTAGTCGGAGACCACCTCTCTTATTCTCCATGAGTACATACATATTCAAATGTGCTTTTAAAGAACAAGATTTGAGCAGTTATATTAGAGCATGCCGCAGTGTTATTTCAACTAAATTTGTTCTGGAAAACTTGAAAAGTGACACTAATTTGGCTATTTTTCTCCATTTCTCAACAACAGGAAGTAAGATGAAAGGGAGTTCCTAGAAAGCCATCATGCTGTGTGACCTCATCTCTGAGCAGCTTCAAGGTCCAGCAGTTATTGTGCGTTAATGAGTGTTTGCCGCTGTGGAGGGCTATGTTCAATTATACTTTTGACCCATGTCTTGGTAAACAATTTGCTAAATAAATGAATTGGTGGTAAAAGAAAGATTTCAGTCTGATTATTACAACAATAAATCAAAGAAAAATGTTTTTATGACCTTAACCTACCTGTCCACCTCTGTGGGGTCTGCAGCTATTTTTCCACTTTAAACTCTACTTCGGAGTTCAGTACAGGTAACGACAGACTCTTCGAATAAACCCAGTGATCGACAGTATGACAGTAGCCAAAATTTACTTGGCATTTACTATGGTACCAACCTTAGGACTTTTTATGTATTACCTCCCTTAATTTTTAACCACCTTACTCAGTAAAAACATGTGAGTTTAGTGTTTTCTCTATGAAAATGCTTCTGACTCCTATTTATTTACTTATTTATTTATTCGATAAAGGATCTTGCTACACAGTTCAGACTCATAGTGATCCTCTTGTCTCAGACTCCCTAGTGCTGGGATTACAGGCATGTGCCACTATAACCAGGTCTGGGGCCAACATGGCATGTAGAACTGGGGACTGAACTCAGGACCTTGCACTTGCCAGGCAGGCAGATAGGCTGCAGAGCTATCTTCCCAGCCCTTGACTCCTGTTTTTAATGACTATAGATTATTTCAACTTTCATAGCTTCTTATATCAGTTTTGGCACATTAAAGATAGTTCATTTTATCTAATATTTAAAATGAGCTAGTCTTAAAATTTGCTCCCAATATTCTCTAATGAGATATGTCTCTATCCTACCTGCAAATATACAAGGTTTTCATTACTAACAGGATTTATGGGCTTTCTGTTTCTGTGAATGACAGAAAGAAAAGGCCTAGAACAAGGCCTCAGTCTGGGAGGAGGCTCAGGGAGTGAAGGTGGGGGTGCTGCTGCTGTGATGGGGTGTGCAGCAGTCGTTCAGAGCACCAGCACAGGAGAACCAGCCAGATTTGTGTGCAGGGAAATCAGGGCTGACAAACTCACATGGCACCTAACTGGAGCTGGACAGAGGCATGGGGAGGGAAGCACAGAAGAGGTACCTCTGATGAGAGTCCCAACAGAGAATCGGGGTGGCCAGCCTCAGGGAAGGAGAGCTGGATGCAGTGTTTTCTGCTTATCAGTATGCTTCACCCTGAAGCTGTGTCACTAACAAAGGCCCCTTTTTCCCCCACTCAACTTCCCTTTTCTTACAGTTCTTTTGGCCATTTTATCCTAGAATTACACAAGGAGGGACATCTGGGAAATGCCCCTTCCAGGTGAACCAAGTTGGTAAACAATTTAGCACAGATACTTTCATGGCATGACCATTCTTTCTTCAATTTTAAAATAAGCATGTGAGATAATACACATTCCTAAGTACTACTGAGCGACATCATATAAGTTCTGATGTTCATTTTCATTATTATTTCTCTCTAAATATTTTATAATTTTTATACTGTCTTGTGATCCATTTAAATATATGCTTCCTAATTTTCAAATGTGGTTTTCCTTATTTGTTTGTTTGTTTGTTTCTTTCTTCTTCTTTTTTTTTTTTGTCTTTTTGAGACAGGGTCTCGCTGTGCAGTCCAGGCTGGCCTTGAGCTCACTTTTGTAGCCCAAGCTGGTCTCGAACTCACAGTGATCCTCCTACCTCAGCCTCCCAAGTGCTGGGATTACAGGCGTGCACCACCACACCCAGCTTTTGTTTCATTATTGAGTTTAATTGGATTATAGGAAATTTGTTTTGTATGATGCTAATCCTTTCAAATCTGATGGAACTGATTTATAATTCAATTTTCCTAAGTGTTTTATTGCAATTATTTCAAATTTTGTCGTTCTTTAAAATATGGTTTATATTTTTCAGATGTCAGGATTATTATGTGACTTTTACAGCAAGCTTAATACGGTGTCAATTGTGTTACAGAGTTCTTGCCTGGTTCATTTATCAATTAGTGTTCATATGTGTGTAAAATCTCCCCCATGGTAATCAATTGTTTTATTCTTCGGAATTTAAAGAAATAGACCTACATATTTCAAAGTCACAGTCACTTAATGTATTAAGTGTATAAAATCTTAGAATTGTTTTATGTTTCTCGTAAATGGATCCTGTTAGGACTTTTTTTTTAACCACTTAAAATACTTTTTGCCTTAAATTCTTTTGTTACATAGCAGCTTTATTTTGGTGGAATTCTAACATAATTTTATGTAATTTTAACTTCAACTTGTCTCTGCCTTTGTATTGCAGAGATGATTTTTATATACAGCACACTATTAGACATTTGCAAATCTAGTCTGACATCTTTGTTTTTATTTGGAACAGTTTATCAAATTGTACTTAATGTAAATTACAGGTTATTTTAGGAATACTGAGTTGTATACATAACGTACCAAAGCCTAACTTCTGTCAACTTTTTTACCTTGCTCCCAAATAATATGTCCCAATGTGCCATTGCTGACCTGTTTGGTCATTTGTGTTTTTCAAGTAATGAGACAATAATGTTGGTTTGGATTTATACACCTCTATAAATATTGGCATCAATTTGTTCTTTGTTCAGCTCTGGCATTTTTACTTAAGATCTCTTTCTTTCCTTCCAAAGCATATAGTGTAGAATCCTCCTCCTTGAGGATCTGCTGAACTTTTTTCTTTTCTAAAAATGTTTTTGAAAGACAGATTTACCAGGGCACACAACTGCAGAGTGACTGTGACTTTTCTCTCACTACCTCGGGGATACTTTTTCACTATTTTCTGCTTCTCTCGTGTTGTTGGTTGAACTGCTCTTTTGACAGCTACCCATCCTTTCTAACTGCCTAGGGTCCGTTAGTCATGATGCTCTGCAGTTTCACTATGCCATATCTATGTATGGATCTCTTATGCTTACTTTTACTCATTCATTCCTTTACTTAGGTTTCTAAGACAAGGCCGTGCTATGCCGCTGAAGCTGACCTGGAACTCACAGTAATTCTCCTGCTTTAGCCTATGGTATCTTTTATCATTCCTGGAAATTTCACTATCCTTTTTGTCTCTAAAGTTCTCTTTAAAGTATTTTTCATATCTGTTGTTCTATGGCATTACATTCTGCATAGTTTACTCAATTTTACCTTACGGTTTATCAATTCTTCCTTTAGTTTTGTCCAATTTCTTACTAACTATTATCTGTCAAGGTTTTAATTGCCATTTCTATATTTTTATTTGCATCTTGTCCATTTTTTGTCATTTTTAATAGTTTTGCTCCTTAGATACACTTGTAAACTTTTTCATTTTTCAAACATAATCAGTACATTTATATTGTGTGTTATGTCTGATAAATTCAGTATCAGATGCCTTTGCAGGTTGATTCTGCCAACTTTCATGATGATTTCTTAGGTCTTGGGATTTTTGAATTTCTAATATATTTTAGAAATTTCCTGTAAGGGTTCTTTATGGTCAAATTGACAAGAGTTTCTCCACAAAGAATCCGTATTTGTTTCCACGAGGTGCCAAGATTCTTGGCTGGATGTTTTCCCAACCATTTAGCTTGTGTGAGTTCTAGCTGTAAATCCACGAGCTGCTCTGAGGTTACAAATTTTCTGAGGAGATTTATTTTTTGCTCCTCTACACAGCTCAAAGGTTCAAGGAAAAAAAAAAAAAAAAACTTTCCTTGGAGGAGCCTCAGTTTTTTCCCAAACTTGCCAATAACCAAGAGGCTGTAGCTGAGAGGTAGTAGTTCCATGGTAGGAGGAGATTGTGCTAATTTTACTGCCCAACTTGGGTGGGCCTACAGTTCTCACCTTCTGTGGCTCTGGAGGTTGTAAAAACTTAGGAGCAAGTTCAAGGTGAAAGCCAGCCTCCCACCTTCAGCTTATCTCTCTGGTATTTATCATCTGAGTGTTTCTTCCTGTCTCATCTGAGGACAGTGCACTGAAAAACAGCCCATTCCAAGAGTCATCTAGGCAGAGTAGCTTACAGTGATTCAGAAGGAGAACTCTGAAACCAAACTGAGCTCAAATGCTAGGTATTAACTGTGCAGGGAAGTCACTTGAACTCCACTTTAGTACTTTTAGTAAAAAATGGAGAAAAAATAGCCCTAGTCTGATATGTAGGTTTTTATAAGGAGTAAATGAGTTAATACACATAAGAAATTTAGAATACGCAGGAAGCAACAAAGAAACCTGCAGTTCTTACCATTGCTCTTAACCTGTGGCTCTAGGATGACCTTGCCATACTGACTTTTTATCCTATCATATTGATCCCCGTATTATTATATTGCACACTGAAGCTCTGCAAAATTTAAATTTACACTAACATTTCTGCCAATGCATTCATGTTTATTGTTTCTATTTAAGAAAGTATATAAAACAAGTTAATACATGTATAATGGTGAACAGAAGATACACTGTACCAACCATTCCTATTTATCCACTCTCCTAATTTAGGACCAAAAAGGGAACAATGAAATTAAAAGATACAAATCAGAGTGACACAGAATAACTTTAACGCTAATGGAGAGGGGTAGTTGTTGCTGTGAGTAACTGTGGCATGTGCATGCGGAGAGGACTGGAGTCTGCAGCTAGATCTGCACTGCTGGCTCTGACTAAGCCCTAGGAGAGGCAGACACACGCATGAGAGTTGTAAGCATTTTCAGGCTCCAAGTGGCTGTCTTTAGAGATATGAAAAGTCAATATAACAAAATAATCTCAGAAGATGTGTACTCTAAATATAATCTGAGAAAGATGGCTTTAGTAAGACATGTAGGATAATTCTTAGTTTGAATATGTGCATATTTTAAAAATAAAATATCATAATTTCATTATCATCATAAATTTTTTATTGACTGGGCAGTCTATACTGCAAATCTGAATGAATTCCTGTCATTAGGTACACACTGAGCCATGCACAGGATGAGCTTCTGTTGCTTTATTTATAGGTTTTCTTAATAAAAAAACGTAACAACTTTCAGTGATTTGAGATTTGGGTTTTGTCAGGTATCAGACTATCACTCAGAACTCCCAATGTGCCCTTAAGGCTGCTTTGTATCCTGGCCTGGATAGCTCCTTGTCTTTACAGTAAATTCTACTGTTAGACTTTGTCAGTAGAGGGCGCTGCAGGGACATGGCAGTGGTCCAACGTACCCTTGCTCTGGCTTCATGGTATGCATGTAGGAGGAGCACATCTGGAGACACTGCTCTGGCCATGCATGCACAGCACTCTGCTCATGAGTGAACACGCAGCCTCGGCCAGGGCCAAATAACCACCCTCCCATGGGCTGCCCACACAAACCCTGCATGCTCCCACAGTGCCACCCCAACTGCCCATCAGCCTCTGCCAGCCTGTACCCCAGAGAGCTGTTTCCTAGTAGTAGAGGAATTGTGGCCAGGCTACCCAGCTAACTTTCTGTCCTCCCAGTGTGCTCTGGCCACAGCCTCTGCAAAGCAACCTGGACTCCAGCTCGCAAGTCCACCCTCTTCAGCCCCAGGATACCTTTTGGAGTTAGCTATCTTGGTACTTCCATGGTTATGTTCCTAAATTATTTTAATATGGAATGAACACCCTCCATCTAAAACCTCCAAAATCTGAAACTTTTTAAGTGCCTACAAGATGTCAAGTCATTAAATTTGTTTCATGTATAAATTATCAAAAATATGAAAAATTATCTTCCATTTCTCTATATAAGGTATATATAACACATAAATTTCAGATTTAGATTTGTGTCTAATCTCCAAAATATCTTTTTATGTACATGCAAATATTTGAAACTCTGAAAATATCTGAAGCATTTCAAAAGGCTTCATTCTCAGCATTTCAGATATACTCACTCTACCAATCTTTTTATTAACTTTCCCCTTCTTGTGTGATTTCTGTCTCCTGGCTTAACCTAGTACAGAATGTGATTAACTCTTCATCTCTGGATTCATAATAATGCATTCTTTCCTCATCATGTACCACATAAATGCTATTAAAAAGTGGTGCTTGGGCCAGCTAGATAGCTCAGCAGACTAAGCACCTACTAGGCAAGTGCAGGGACCCAGGTATGACTCGACCCCCCACACACACACACATGCCATGCCAGCCTTGCCCCCGGGCACAATGAGCCAACCACTGAGACTGGGTATGGTGGTACATGCTTGTAATTCCAGTGCTGGGGAGGCTCAAATCAGGAGGATCACTACAAGTCAGAGCTGTGTAGTGAAACCCTGTACCAAACACATTAAAACAAACAGACAAATAAATAGTGGTTCCTTTTTTTTGGTACTGGGAATCAATCTCAGGACCTTGCACTTGCCTGGCAGATGCTTGTGCTACTGGGCTATCTCCCCACTTCAAAAGTGGTTCTTTCTCATTGATGTTTTATTTTATTTTATTTTTTTGTCTTTTTGAGACAGGGTCTCACTATGCAGCTCAGGCTGGCCTTGAGCTCACTTTTGTAGCCCAGGCTGGTCTCGAACTCGCACCGATCCTCCTGCCTCAGCCTCCCAAGTGCTGGGATTACAGGCGTGCGCCACCACGCCTGGCTCTTACGGATGTTTTAGCTAAAGTATTTCTCACAGTCTTTGGAAAGCCTGAACGATGTTAGGGTGTATTGTCAACTCTGTGGTGTGTGTGTGTGTGTGTGTGTGTGCGCGTGTGTGTGTGTGTGCGCGTGTGTGTGTGTGTGTGTGTGTGTGTGTGTGTGTGTGTGTAACATGTGGACAAATCCTAGGCTAGGCCTAATGCAGACTTAAAAGTCAATTTCATAATTTCTCCTATTTTCACACTTTGGTCCTTCTTTCCTCCACAAAGAAGGACAAGTCTTTAGCACATAATTTGAAAATGACAAATAGAACATTTCACTCTATTTTCATAGGAATAAGTAGACTCTTCCAGAGTAATGACTAAAATATTGGTAAAAGTATATTTTAAAAAGCGGATTATGTGTCCATGTGCTCACAGGCTCCTAAGGGCCCAGCACTAAAAAGAGATTCTAAGCTTGGACTTAAAAGAGATGAGGCACTCTTTTCCTTTGCTGACGGGAGCAGGAGCAGAATTCAAGAGGAAAAAAGGGAACATTTTTTCCCCAGAAGAATAGCCATTAGAATCACTAACCGACATCATTAAACACCTCCTTCAGTATATAACCCATGTATTCGGGGGTGGGGTTGGGGGACCAAACATCTTGAAGAATAAAATAAAAAAGTTTCACATCATGTCCATATAGATTTGGATTCTTAAGTATAAAAGTTGAATTAAAGTGTAAAACAAAACCATGAGTAAAGGGGCTGGGGAGATAGCTCTGTGGCACAAGTGCCTGCTTGGCAAGCGCAAGGTCATGAGTTCGAACCCCCCGGTCCCACAAAAACAACAAAAAAATCCATGAGTAACAACATTTACTATACCCAAATTTTCCCCATTCTTTGGTAATGAAAACAAGCAAATGTCTGACATTATAAACATTTTTTAGGACATTCAGTTCATCAGTATGCAAATAATTTGACATTGTACAACTGTATTTTCATTAACATTTGAGATTTCCTGAGTAAATAGTTTCTAATTTATGTATATCTCTTTGACATGAGGAAGGTCTCAAGAAATGTCACTGTTTGAAAGTTATATTGGTAATGAGCTGCATATTGTATAGTTTCAAAAGGACTATAAGAAACACTTTACAGTTTGTCCCCAGAAATTATCCTAAAAGGTCATACCAGTCTCAGGATTATGTTACTGTCAAAAAATTAAAAATTAGCTATTCATAAATTATAATTCTTTTAAAATACAGATGACTGAAGTAGGCAAAATTTATGTACAGCAAAAAAAAAAATCTAACAATATAGAAGTAATACCCCTTAATAACCAGAAAAATATGACCATGCATTTACAAACTTTCACCTTTTAGGTAAGTTAATTTCCCATAAATAAAGATACACATTTCAAACCTCAGCATTTTCTGTGTTAACAAGCCAGCAGGAAGCCAACAAAACTAAAAAGAAAATATGTAAAAATCTTATATAAGCAAATGCCTTTTCAATTTTTATCCTACCATGTGAGCAGAAAGCAGTATT
Source organism: Myocastor coypus (assembly GCA_004027025.1). NCBI lineage: Eukaryota > Metazoa > Chordata > Mammalia > Rodentia > Myocastoridae > Myocastor > Myocastor coypus. The sequence goes on along the minus strand of PVJA010022651.1, from coordinate 16,576 downwards.
TCTCAAAACTGATTACGAACTATAAAAAAAAAAGAATCACCTTGCCGGGTGTGGTGGTGCACGCCTGTAATCCCAGCACTCGGGAGGCTGAGGCAGGAGGATCGGTGCAAGTTCGAGACTAGCCTGGGCTACAAAAGTGAGCTCAAGGCCAGCCTCAACGCCTCAACTGTATAGCGAGACCCTGTCTCAAAAAGGCCAAAAAAAAAAAAAAAAAAAAAAGAATCACCTAAGCAAAGAGTTAGTTTTTACATGGAGAAGCTAACCAATCCATTCTAAGATGAGGCTGTTGAAAATTCTATAAATGAGGGCAGGGTGTGGTACCACACACCTGTAATACCAGCATTTGGGAGGCTGAGGCAGGAGGATCACTGCAGGTTCAAGACCAGCCTGGGCTACAATGTGTGCTCAAGGCCAGCCTGAATTGCACAGTGAGACCCTGTCTCAAAAAGATTAAAAAGAAAATTCTATACATATTCCACCAAAATAATGCTAAGAAAACAAACGTCTGACAACCCTCAAGCAGTCAGAGCTTGCTTATACTTCATGTTTGCCAAATAAAATGTTATGAATGTGGGATAAAGCACAAGAGATATTATTGTAGTCTAACTCAGATACCATTTACAGATTAGGAAATTGTGGAAGTTTCCTTTTTTGTTCTCTAAAAATGGTTCCACTACTGAGCTTATCAGCGAGTGGAATAAGCCGGGTATAATTTCCGAGGGATAGGAGACATCACTCTACCTTTTAAATCTCTTCACCAGCCTAACAATATGCCTTAAATTCTACCATTAGAGATTAATTTTACTAGATTATGCATTGTATCTCAGGATCTGAAAGTTGGAAGAACATTCACAAATCCAGTAGTCCAAACTTATTTAAGTGGGTTAACTGAGTCCCATGTAGGTTAGGTTCTTTTAGCCAGATCCCTGGACTTCCTTTGCCTCCACAGCCCCAGAGCCTGGCAGATAGTCACTCACAAATGTGGCCTTGGTAAAGTGGCCCAGTCACCCATCAAGTAGCTTCTTCCTGAGTGCTGGTGCAAGATCTGTACTCTTGGGAATGATGCTGGGGAGCGGTAAGTTTTGCAGAGGACAGGCCAGAGCATGCCGACTGCAGTCAGAGATATACAGTGAAAATATTAACAAAGGCAAGAGTATAAATCACAAGGGCTGGGGCCTGGGTAGGAGCGGTGGGGTCCACTGGAGGCCTAGGTGAGAAAATGGAAAAAATGCAGTTGGTTTCACAGATCTTTCCCTGTCAATGAGCAGGCCATACGTGTCACCATTCCAATGCTGCACGTCAGTGCAGGATGACTTGGAAACTCTCTATCTACTCTGAAATATTTCCTAAACTGGTTTAGTTCTTTTTTTTTTTTTTACTTTATTTATGTTATGGCTGGCTCAGCCTTCCCCAGGGGGTGGGGTTAGTGCAGCATGTGGTGCTGGATCGAACCCTGGTCCTTGTGATTGCCTAAGCAGATGCTTTAGACCCCTGAGCTATCCCATCAGCCCTGTTTTAATACTATTTTGAACTCTGAGCTATCTCACCGGCTCTAAATTGGTTTTGTTTAAAATTGTACTGTCTAGACTATAAAATCATAAGTTAATACAATAAATAAAGAAAAAACATCAAACCACTTCATGCCTTTTCTTTCCCTAGGATATTGAAAATTATAGAAGTCTTATATTTGCCCTAGGGCTGGCCAAATAGCTCAGTGGACTAAAGCACCTGCTTTGGCAGAGCGCATCACATCAGTAGGGGTTTGATCCCTGGTAGGCTATGCCAGCCCCGCCCTGAGGCATGTTGAGAAGATGGACACTGGGTATGGTGGTGCACACCTGTAATCCCAGCACTTGGGAGGCTGAAAACAGGAGAATCACTACTAGTCCAATCTGTGTGGTGAGACCCTGTAAAATTTTAAAAAGTCTTATATTTGTCCCTTTTAAATAGGAAAAAAAATGAGTTAAAACATGTTTTATTTTTGTGGCATGTTAGCTACACAACCTGGGGCTAGTTTTCCTTTCTCTCATCTTTCCCAAGCAGCAAAGGGGGTAGGGGTAGCAGGAATAAAGTGGAGCCTCAGCAAGCCCATTTTTAGTTGTGACAAAAATAATGAACCGCATAGGTTGTAAAAATTGCTAAGAAAAGCTAAATGTTCACAGGAGAATTGCTACTGTAATCATAGCACTTGCTAGCAATTCTATCTCTGTTTTTATTTTATTCACCTAGAACCAAAAGTTTAGAAAGGCAAGAACATCACCCTCTGGCAGACACAGGCTTTGCTTAGCACATTACCCAAGTGTTAACATCTGGGATGTGCTGGATTCTAACAATTACAGAAACAAATCTCTAAGGCTATATCATTTCACCAAATGTATTTCAAAACTCACTGGACATTTTTTAAAGAACACTGGGAAGACTGATGGATGCCAAATTGGGGCTGGAAGTCTGAAAGCAACGAAACACAGCAGTGCTAGAGGATGCAGGTATAGCTCAGTAGTGGCAGGCTTAGCCAGCATGCACAAGGCCCTAGGTTTGACCCTAGGTCTGGAAAAGGGTGCTCAACCAAAGCACTGCAAGATCTATGCTCATAACAAAGTATTGCTTGTTTATTTCTAATCCCACAAATAGCCCATCACCTGCTGATGGCAACTGTTCTGATTTTGCTGCTACTACTGCTATTTTAGGACTCTAGGAAGAGCTCGTGATTCTATTGTATGAACTTGAGGACAAAAATGGCCTTTTAAAGAAGTACTTCCCCTAAAAAATTATACCAAATCGCTCCAAAGCTCAAGGCCAGCTCCTGCTGTAGGCTGATGCTCCTGCCAGCTCCCTCTTTTGGACCAGCCTCACCATGGAGCAGGTTTGGGAATGTGTGACGCTGCTGCCACCATCAGGGCTGGAAACCAGCAGGACAGAGGCTCAAGGAGATGCTGAGTCTGGGTCCACCCTAGCAAGCCATGCTGAGCTTTATTACTTATTAAGACCAGACAAGTAGAGGCAGGAAAAGCTGAGTTTGAACCAAATTGGTTAGAATATACTCTTCACTGAAAATGTTTCCCCATCCAATCAGTATTGTTATTGTCTAAAGAGAAGATAGTCACTCTCCTCACCATAGTATTTATACCAATAGTCTAATTAAAATTTTTCTTAAACTATTCAAAACCAAACTTCCCTGTAGATATCGCCACTGATCTGACTGTCCCATTGTTGGAATGGTACTAAACTCCACAAAAAAATTAAACTTTTAACCAAAGACACATGAAATTTTCCTGAACAGCATAAATATAGAGAATATGGAGCTTAAATTTTGATATATATATATATATATATATATATATATATATATATATATATGCAACACAAGTTAGAGAAAAATATAGAATGTTAAAGCAAAGGAGGAGGAACGCCTAAGATATAACTCAGTGGCATAAGTGCCTGCCTGGCAAGCACAAGGACCTGAGCTGGATTCCCGATGACAAAAAAAAAACGAGGACGAAGTGTTGGGTGAGGAAGCAAGCATGGATCATTGATGAAATGATCTGCTGACACGTGTTTTAAAACCACGCAAGGTATTCTGGGGTATCAACAATTATGTCTATTTTCCCTTGGAATTGTAGAAAAGTTAGCTCTGATGGTAAGGACATAGTCCCCGCTCAGTCATCCCTGTGTCGGGTTTTGAAATGCTGCCTGCCATAATACCAACTGCACTGGAACGAATGCTGTACCAAGGGGCCTCCCCCAGGAGCATCTCACAGAATTTATTCCGTTTCTGTGATGGCCTCAGGGCTCTAGAGACACTGGGCTCCCAGCTCATAGATGACCAGCATAGAGGGGACCAAAGTTCTGGAATTCCTAATGCAAGGCCACCAGTGGGATCCAAAGCTACACACCCTTACTGTTAGTTTCCCACTAAATCTCATGGCCTTTCCCCAGTTATTGCTGTCATTTGAACATCCCCCATCCACCAACAAAAGAGAAAGGAACTTCTTTTCAAGCCCCCTCACCAGAGACGATCACACGCAGAGGTGGTCGAGCATGGTCTTTTCTCTTGTGGTGTTCCATCTCAGTTCCCAGCACTGACCACACTGCTAAGCAGTTTTCTCTAAACCTTATCCCCACAAGTTTAAACAAACACATAGTCCCCAGAGAAGTCCCTCCATCTCGGGCTGTCTTCCCTTGAAAGCCCCACACCTGATGTAGAAATGGGAACAAGGCCAATGCAAAGGCGCCTCACTCGGGGTCACCCTGCAGCCGGGCCCTCGTGGGTGCCCTCTTCTCTCTGCTCACCGCCAAGCGCACTCTGTAAAAGTCTCTTCAGAAGTGGAAAGCAGGGTCCTGGCAGCAATCCCAGGCAAGGGGAGACTTCTCTTGCTCTGACCTTTATTGATCCTCACTCTCAAAACAGCTGGGAGCCTTTTTCTTTGTTTATTTATACCCAATTAAAACTGTAGCTTAATATCATTATTGCAATCTCCCGTGTTGTGTTTTCGGGAATTTTTCTTTTAAGACCTAGTCTATCTTTCCAAAAGAGAGAGAACCATCTAGAGGCGCTGCATATTTCATGAAAGTGACATGATTAGTTTTTATGCCTAAAAAAGCCAAATACTTGGAAGTAAGAAGCTGAAAACATACATGTGGCCACATTTTCCTCTCCTTTCCTCCCATGTCCACATGGAAAAGAAGAAAAACTTCTAGATATTTGAAAAGGTTTTATGAAATATGAGTTTTGGCTAAAGAAATGTTTTTGAAGATATTTGGATCATTGAAACAGAGTGGATGTTTTTGCGAAATTTTGTACTGTGCCATCACTGAAGTTCGCAGTGGGATACTACCCAATGTCCAGGTTTTGGGCAGGCCATCAGTGGCAGTTAGTGTGACACAATTTCCCATATCATAGAGTCCTTCTTCATTTCAGAACAAGACATCTGCACCATGTTCCAAGGGTAAATAGAGTCTACAGCTGAAGGCTGTGCACAGGAAGCCCTGGCATTAGAGCGGCACAAAGGGCCAGAAGCAGCTCAGAGGCAGTGTGAAGAGACCAAATTCTCTCCCCAACACTCACCCACAAGCTTACACTTTCACAGGCACAAGGCTTATTTTTTACTATGTCATGAAGCATGAAGGTCATCTGGAATCCTCCCATAAGGCGCTGAGCTCCTGAGGGCATAGACTGTGTTTTATTCATCTTTGTGTCCCCAGCACTAGCATGCCGCGCACGCACAGCAGACACCCCATAAATTTGATTGACTGGAATGAAGGCTCTGAATACCTTCGTGGGAACAGGGCCATGGCCGGCAGGCATCTTAACCAGAACTGGTTGCCAGGTAAGAGCAAGATAAACAGAGAGCTCCCACATGGCAAATGCAGCTGCCTAATATGGACTCTGGGCTGGAGCACCAGCATCCTAATGCCCAGAACAGCACTCGGTATGAGCCAGGAATGCAGGGAGTTACAGAGAGATCTAAAAATGAGATTTGCTGAGAGTTTACCACACCCGAATGGGTGACACTGCAATAGATACCTCAAAGTTACAGTCACAGGTGAGACCGCAGCAAGCTGTGGAAAGAGCTCCAGCCACAGCATTATTTCTTCTCCACTGGTTACCTCCAGAACAAAGATATACTAAGACAGTTAGCAGATACCCCTCCATCAACACCACACTAGTGAGTCTTCATTTTAATGACTACATTAAAATTCTTCTGAAAATCTTGCTTCAACCAACCCTGCATTCTTTAATCTTCTTCTCGAAGCTTAACAATTAAGCTCTAGCTCTTTATTTTCTCATAGTATCATCTGGAAAAGTTTTTAATAAACATTTAATAAATATTAAATTATAAATAACTATATTAACACTACACAAGCATTCCCATGGCATGGCATCCTGAGGAACCATGCATTTATCATTTTCTTGATGTTTATTGTAAAATATGGAGTGAAACTACATGCAATAATATGCAGAAGTTAATACTTGCCATCAATATATTTTTAACCCAGCTCTGGACCTGCCAAGATTCTGATAAGACCTTTCATTTACCACTTGCCACCCACACACAGACCCATGGACTGCACAGACCTTCTACCCAGTGACGGCACTTGGAGCTGATTAAAGGGCTTGAAGGTGATGACAAAAATACGCTTGGTTTACAAACACAGGAAACATGAGATGGAAGGGCACATCTGTGATAAGAAAAAGTGCAAATGCGCAGGGGAGAAAGCTGCTTTCGATTTGCATGATTACCACTCGAGTTCAGAGGAGGCAGCCTGCCATTCAAGCGCTCCTGTGGCGTGGCACTTACCATGTTCTTGATACTTCTTACTGTAAAATATGGAATAAAACTACGTGGAAAGAGAGAAAGAGGGAGGGAGGGAGGGAGAGAGAGCGGGAGAGCAAGAGAGAGAGAAAGGGAGAGAGAGAAAGGAAGAGAGAGAGAGAGAGAGAGAGAGAGAGAGAGAGAGAGAGAGAGAGAGAGAGAGCTGATTTTAACTTTTTAAGTTGTTGTCTTCAGACAGAAAATGTTAGGCTACAGAGACATTCCTGATCGTGTAATTTAACACCACAGTCTGAAGTCTGGGAGGGAACCAACTCTTCAATTAGGCCTGTCTTCCATTTTAAAGCCTCCCAAAGGTAAGAACTTCCAAGATGAATGATGGAAATGCATAGGCTTGCATAAATTGGGTCATGCTACAAATAAATACAGTGGAGAGGCTTCAAACATGGTCAGCACCTTCACCTGCATCTGCTATAATCCACCCACACAGGATTATTCAAGCTCTTTCACTTCAGTGAGAAGGTGTGATGATACTGCCAACCCAGGGTGTAAAACTGACTTGAAACAAACCACTATAATCAGCTTCCCCCAAACCCACTGAACTGTACCAAAGGGCAGTATGTAATAATTAATGTAATTAAAGAAATGGTATGACCACAATGTAGACTTTAATGTGTTCAAGCTGAAGAATAAAGTTGATTTAAAATAACTGTTACCACATTTATGGGTATGACTATACAGAACTCTATGCTTAAGTAGCACAAAACAAATTCTAAGGTCAGGTCTTTAATGTACTGAGATAAATATCCCCAGACACACTTGGATAAAACTTAACAAAACTAAAAATAATTATAAAAAATTCAAAAATAATCACACATAATCCAGCAACCTTCCACTCTGACAAGCATTTTAGAATTCATAATATGAACACTGAAAAGAAGCTTCAAAATATTGGTTGGGACTAGGTGAGGAAATGGGAGGACAGAAAATTAGCTTCCTCTGTGCTATTTAATTTTGTCTCATGCGCATGTACTGTGATTTTCATTTTTTATAAATAAGTACATATACATATAGATACACACACACACACACACCTTGCAGACTCTACGTTTTTACAGACTAAAACTGTGATTACCTTATGTGACTAGCAATAAAAATATTTATGCTTCAGGAGATGTAATCTCTCTCACCTTGTTCCCCTCTTCCCCACTCACTGGCTTTCTTTAGCGTGAACAATAGTCAGCAGTGTCTACAGGTGACAGCAGCAGGCAGAGCATGGCCTGATCACTGCCGCTCACACATGACAACACAACTGTCTTCTAGGTTTCACCCAGCACAGCGGGCAAGGACATTGCAGGACCAGTAAGCTCTAAATGAGCATCCGCCGTCAGCCACGCGGTGCTGAGCTAGCGCAGGGAGGAAAGCCGGCGCCTCTGCGCAGCCCAGGTGTCCAGATTTCCTGCTCTGCCCAGCCCACCCACCAGGGACTGCTGTCTGTGGTTGTTAGGCCTCAGCTCTGCCCAGGAGCGTGAGGACTTTCAGCTGCTTCCCTACCCTTTTCTCTCAAAAGATCCGAAAGGTTTGCAAATCAAAGCCAGAACACACTACTCCCAACCTGACTCTGGACATAAGTCCTTTGCGTTTTGCTTTATTTTCATTTTAAATCAAGGCTGTTTGGTGGCCTAAGCCTCTTAATGATTTGGGCACAGTGTTCCTTGCTTGGACAATTTGACAGGATGCACTGAGATGCCCTTAAGAGAGGCGCTGGGGCGTTCTCCCTGTGGAGGAATAAGGCATTCTCACAGCTCTTGGGCTTGGCGTTCTGGCTTACCTTCCTGCCTTCCCTTCTCCATCATCCTCTCCGCCTGATCAATGTACTGGTTTCAAAGAAACTATGCACTATAGATGCAAAAGCCCCTGGATTTGTAAATTTTTTTGCAGCAAAGGAAGAGAAAATTAAGTAACAGTTTCATGATTATATGATCTAAGGGGTTTATCAAAAAAAATTAAATATTGAAAACCAAAATTAGAAAATGTTTAAGAACTACCTAAAAGCCAAGTAAAATCAACCATTTAAAATACTAAAATGTCAAAAATAAAAGTTTAATTAAAGACACCGAAGTGAGGCTTTCCCTCTGACCAACCTATTCCATTGCTTTTAATGACATTTAAAAATATAGCTAATGACAGTACTATGTAAGAGTCACTACAAAACTTTCAGAATGCTCACATTTATTTACCTTCTCCAGACCTCAGAGTAAGGGTGTTTAAATTGTTTGGTGCAAATAGGTTCTTTGTCCACAGTAAGTACACAGGTCAGTGTCACATGTCAGAAGAAAGGCCATGAAGAGCTGGGTCACCAGAGAAGGCTCTTTTGTGACTACAGTTAGTAATTATCTCCTTCATAAGAAAAATTCCCAAAATTTGATTTTTCAAATAAAAATGAAACTAGAAATGGGATTTTACTATTGTGTATAATATTTTAAATGTCAACAAGGAACCAGTAAAAAGCAGAAACCCAAACTAAGGAAGGATCTATGAGTGGGGGGAAAAATACATGTATGTGTGGAACAGAGAGAGAATCCTATTTCTAGTTTATGCGTAAGCTGCTTGTTTTAAAGATAAGAAAGATTCATGGCTTAATAAATATGCTAAAAAAGCAAGTTACTTGCATAAGCCACTATTTATAATTTTAGAGATTATAAAATAATTTTATAATTATGCTAGCCTTTAATTTCAGCTACTAGGGGCCCGGCAGGATGGCTCAGTGGTCTAAAGCGCCTGCTTGGGAAAGCTTGGGCGGCTTCAGGGACCGTGGTTCGATCCCCGGCACCACATGCTGTGCCAGCCCTGCCTTCCGGGCGGGCTGAGCCGGCCATAAAAATAAGTGAATAAACAAACAAAGGTTCTGAAACTAGAAAAAATAAATAAATAAATAAAATCTTAAAAGAAATTTTTTTTCAGCTACTATATCTTATTACTGACAACATCTCTGAATTACCCACAAAGTAAAATTATTTACTTTTCCACTGCACTTCAAATAAAAGTGAGGTGGCATCATTACCTGCAGCATCCTTGTGAGATAAAGGCTGCCATCCACTGGAGCATCACCTGGAGCCGCTTGGGTGTGGAATGAAGCTTTTAAGCAACTAGTGTTTGTAAGAAATGTTTACAGCAATGACAACAAGTCCTCAATTAAGTCCTCCCTTCTAGATGTGCAAAAGGATCTAAGGCCCTCAGAATAAAAGTTGCCTTTACAGAACACTCTAGAAACCTAGCCAGAAAAAGGGAAGGGGTTAAGGGCACAGCTGGAGGTGGTGTTGATTTGGCTCACAGCTGACACCTCTCCACAAGCCCAGCAATTCGGGGAAGGACCAAGCCTCCCCACACCTGTATCCTCAGGTGCACAAGGAACAAACAGCATCTATTCTGCAAGGCTGCTGTGAGGCTTTTGTGAAATAAGGAACATGAAGTTGCTATTCAGAAATAATTCTACCACTGCTGTGACTGACCTGCATCTCAACAAAAGCTCCTCCTGGGCTGCCAAAGTTCATTAATTTATGTACAGTAAGTCATTTACCTGATAAGAAGTTGTCCCACCTAAGACAAATAATTTGTTAAATATTAGAAAATACTCTTTAATTACTCATATTAAGAAAATTGAAACATAACCTCTCCTCACTTGTCCCTATTTTTACCACTCACAATTTGGTGGGCTTTCTTCCAAACATGAATAATATAGTTGGGTTTTTTTTTCCTCCAAAAATCATGCCACACAAACCTGCTCTATAAATGATTTGTTTTACTCGACCATACAAAACAGACAGTATTACTCTTTAATGTGTGCCTACCGTTTCCTATGGTGGATGTGCTTTATTTAAGCACTCCTATGAATGGCTATTTAGGGGAATCCAATTTTTTCGCCTTTAAAAAAAAGAAGTGTGCTTGTATTTCTATAGGGTGGCTTTTTGAAATGGACTTGAATCTTACTTTGACATGGTTTGTCTTGATCATAACGATACCGAACAGGACAGATGAGAGTCAGCATCGACTGGCATTTTGAGCATTTTTTTCTTCTTGGATTAAAAATGGACCCGTTTTGTAGTAATGTTTTCCCCCATTTTCAGCGTGGAGACAAAGCTGACATGCCTGAAGTACATGTTTAAGATTCTAGCCTCGGTTTAAGTCAAATGGCCTGATCGGATGGGGTCCCTCCGCAGTATTAAAATGGCTCTAATTGCATTCTTCAAGCCAGCTGAAGGCTGACAGCTTCCGCTCCCAGCTCATTATCAGAGCACTTCAAGGGGCTCCATTATGAGCAGAGCACCTGGTCCAAATTTATTTCAACGGCCCAGAGCAAAATGGGAAGGTGCTTAATGTTCAACCACAATGGTGACATTTTTATGAGATATCCAAGGCTCAGGAACAAATAAATGAAAGGTTTGAAAGGACCATGAACAGAAACTGTGACAATAAAAATTCAACATTAATATATCAATTTAAAAACATATACCACCCATACACTTGGGGTAAGGCCAAAGGTTCACTGCAGGCTAACCAGAAAGGAAGAGGAGAAAGGAGGTCAATACTCAACTTGTCCAATGACAGGGCTCTCTAAAAGGACTAGTGAAATTCCAAAAATGTTTAAGGAAGTCAGAATGTGGACTTCTGAATTATGGTTAAGATGATCATGTTATCTAAATGCTCCAATGTGGCAATAAAAGAAAATTCAACTAGAATTTGGAGTATTCTAAAAGTACTATGTTCACACCTTTTCTCTGATTTACTTACAAACTGCTCTTTTTCACATTAAGATATTCCCTCATGGAAATGAATAAATTAATGAGTCTTACACAGACGTTTTCATAAGAAAACACTGTCCAAATGTATATATAGAACTTTTTAATAAATGTACATTAGGAAAATTTTCCTGAGTAGACCACAGTTAGGTCCAAAGTAAACATGATATCCTATTGTAGAAATCCCTATCAGGAGACTTCTTATTAAGCTGGATTAGTTCTCTGGCTGAGCACTTGCAGAAGACTGAGTAAGCAGACAACCAATTTCAAACCCTCTGAAACCCAGCTGCAAACTATGACAGAGTTCTTCCCTCCACTGCGAATCTGTTTAAAGAATCATTTAAAATAAATATTTGTATTTTTTCACTAAATACAATAATGACATTCTGGAACCTAAGAAAATGATGGATAAAGAATTGTAACACTTGTGCTTTACAATGGGAGTGCTGACTAAACTGGATCTACAGACTCAGAGGATTCACTACATGTTTGGTCTCTAAAGAGAAAAAGGGGACAATTAATGAACTAATGAATTGGAATTTTTTCCCAATGATTAGTTGCTTTTGGTCTTCAAATATTATCTTTCTCAAGCACCTTCCTTATTAAGGCAATCATACAATTGTGCAACACATTAACTGGCCTGACTAAAAAGCTTTAATTATTTTACTGATTTAGAAAGACAATTAGGCAGCACCTATGTTTCACATATTGATTGTACCTATTCTGGTTTTAGATCTGAAGTCATGAATCACTGGGCAGCTGGAATAACCACAGGCCACTACTTGGGCTTGTTTTCCTTGCATTCAACAAATGAATAAAACTCCTATAATTAATATCTGACAGAGTCACCTATTATGACCCAAATGGCAAAATCCTGTTAGAGAAAATTCTATAAGTCCTAGGAACATGACCCTTTGTCTGAGCAAATAATGGCCCCTCAGAGTTACAGGTTTTGGATTCAGACACTTAGTAAAATCATTAAATGTTTGATAATAAGGTCTGGGGAGATAGCTCCATGGCATAAGTGCTTGCCTGGCAAGTGCAAGGTCGTGAGTTCAAACCCCAGTCTCACACAAATAAAAGTATTTAGTTCTGATTTAGCCTTGTTTATACCTTTACCATATTCTGTTGCCTCCTTTGAAACTAAAGAACTGGCACTCTGCAAGTCCATGAGGAAGTCCAAGTTCACCATGGAAACTGGGGGAGCTTATCATCTGGATTATGTAGATCCGGTTCCTGCTTTCTCTTTTAATTTAACCCTTCTCATAACCTAGCTCAAAATTGCGATGTCAACGAAGGCTGGTTATTTCATAGCAATAATTTATGAGAAGTTTTCCCTTTTCCTCATCTTCCTAGAATGGAATAAAATACAGGGGTCTCAAAAGCTGACATAAGATGCTGTGTCCAATGAAAAAAATAGAAACTACTGACAAAGAACAGGTGGTTTCTAGATTTGTACCCCCTCCCAGATATACTTTAGGTCCAGGTTAATGGAATGATAACTATGCACCATTTATGGGCACAGTGGTATAGTGGAAAGAGACCTAGATTCTAGCCCTGGATGTCATTTATTAGCTTACAACTGTATGCAAGTTATACTTAAGCCTTTCTAGTACTAGTTTATCCACCTATAAAATGGGAACAATCATGCCTGTTCTATTTCCCACAGAGAACTGTTTCAACCATTACACATGTACATTAAAATGCTTTGTAAATGGGACATTAGTGCCATGAACAGAAAGCGTCACTGCTGCAGACGGCAATCTCTATATGATCACCTGTGCTGCCCTCTTGTGGTGAGCTAGCTGCAATGCTGCTCAAAAGGCAAAGGAAACGTAAATCTGATTGCACAGCCATTTGAGGACCGCACTATATAATACAAATTCTATCAAACTCATATTATTTTATTTAGCGAAATGCTATATCATTTCTATTTTTTCTTTTCTAGTATTATTTTGTATTCTCTTTCAAACATTCATTTGTTCCACCATTTGGGGAAAAAAAAGATTGTACAGCTAACCAGATTATGTTTATGTAACCAACATTTAATTAATAGGCTACTAGAAAGAGGGCCACCTGGGCCCGGGGGGATGGCTCAGTGGTCTAAAGCGCCTGCTTGTGGGGCGGCTGCAGGGACCGCAGTTCGATCCCCGGCACCACATGCTGCGCCAGCCCTGCCATCGGGGCAGGCTGAGCCGGCCGTGAAAATAAATAAATAAATAAACAAAAGTTCTGAAACAAGAATAAATAAATAAAATTAAAAAAAAAAAGAAAGAGGGCCACCTGATGTGTAATGGGCAATGCACAAGATCCACTAAGGGTTTTTCCTTGGTGCAATACCAGCGTCTGCATTTCAAGAACAGAATACAAGGTTTAAGCAAAATAGAAGTCATAAACTTGTGAACACTGAATCTAGACACTATACTTCTCTCCATATACTCACATAATGAAGCGATGACATAAAAATTTGGAAAAATGGGAAGAACTGGAAAGGAAGCCAAGCAAACCTACTAAGTGCCAGTGAAAAGCCCTATCCCTGCCTACTCTAATAGTGTCAGGGACCTATTCAAATCTGACACTATTTACGATCTGTAGGAACAGAAAGCTATCTACTAATTTGCCTGTATTCTCAAACTACAATAACATACTTGTGTGACTGGTAGGGACCTGAGATCTTCCAGTGTCCACCCTAGGATCCCACTAACTTAAAAAGACTTGCCTAAGCTTGACTTGGCCTGCTAACCCCAGGTCCGCACTCCCCCCAGGTCGACATGCCTCCAGCTCCCACTTTCTTCACATCTTACCTCTCTGTTGAAAATACACTTCACAATAAAAAATAAAAAGGGTTATAGTGTAGCTCATTGGCAAAGTGCCTCATTTCTTTCAATTTCCTTCTTTTTTTTTTTTTTTTCATTTCTTTCAGCTTCAAAACAAGAGGACATATTGGAAGACAATGGAAAATTAAGCCATGGGGAGTAATATAAAATGATATATCGTGGAAGTAACTAGTCTGTTCAAAAATGACTTGTGAAGTTACATGCAGACTAGCAAGCATTTTATTTTATTTTATTTTTTATTTTTTTTATTTTTTTTTGAGACAGGGTCTCACTATGCAGTTCAGACTGGCCTTGAGCGCACTTTTGTAGCCCAGGCTGGTCTCGAACTCACACCGATCCTCCTGCCTCAGCCTCCCGAGTGCTGGGATTACAGGTGTGCGCCATGACGCCTGGCATAGCAAGCATTTAAATAACAACAAAAAATTACTGACTATAAGCAAATCAATGCAGGCTTGTCGAAGAGTAGAGGAGGAGCAACTCAAGAACTTGACTCCTCTCCAAAAGTTTAAATTAAGATATACTTAACTATCCTCTGTAGAGTAGGCCCTGTTTTAAATGCACTGCCCCTTCTAGTTTCATTGTTAATACCTAACATGCTATTAACTTTCTTCAGGGACTGCAGCTTACAAGCCATGCTGATTGTTCAGCTGGCAACATCGATCAGGGAAGTGATCTATTGCAAGAGCAAAATATTTCTAGAAGAAATAGTGTAAGATGGTAGTTTTGCTACAAGTCAAGAAAACCCCGTAGGAGAAGCAGCCCGCACAGCTGGATGTGCTTGGCACCCATTACATCTGAGGGCAGCAGTGGACAGGTTGGGACATGACCCAGATGAGTAGGCTCTGGGGACAGATTGGGCAGACCGTCCTCCGTAAGCCTGGCATGGAGCCCCAGCATGACGCCCACACCAGCCTGGGGAAAATCAGGTGCCAATAGGCAGCAAATGGAAGGCAGGCCGGTGGGCTTGGCTCTGGAGAGAGTAAGCAGGAGGGGAAGAAACAAGCGGTGCTGGGGGCCAGAAGCTGTTTTCAATCCATGCTGCTCAGTCTGGGTCCTAGGAATTTAGGGTTGACCCGGGGCTACAGAATACAGCGCATGCACGCTCATCCAGCTGGTGCTGCTGGAATACTTCAGTGGCCTCTGCTGCACCCCTGAGGCCAGGCCAGGAGCCCTGACACCCGAGATAGACTGTGTAGCAAGACCTGGACAACACCTTGGCGTCACAACTTAAAGAAATGTAAAAGGAAAGCATTTGAGAGTCAAGCTTTTGTGTTTCAATCTTTACAAAGGAAAACAACACAGACCAATTTTCTCTATTCCTATTATTTCACATGCTATGATATTCTCATAACACAACCTTATAATTTTATGCTTTCTTAACAAGATCAATATAGTAAATATTACACCTTTGTAGTCTATATACCTGGCAGGTAATAAGTTGTGTTTGAATAAATCAATAGGGAAGTAATAATAAAGAATTGCTCTCAAATAGTCTTTCAAAGTAAAAGCTAGACATACATATTATAGAGAAGTCCCTAGGCTACAATTAGAATACAAAACATGTATGTTGGATAATTATTATAAGAAAGCTGAGGTAGGGGCCAAGGAGATAGCTCCATAGCACAAGTGCCTGCCTGGCAAGTGCAAGGTCATGAGTTCGAACCCTGGTCCCACCAAAAAAAAAAAGAAAAAAAAAAGAGGAGGAGGAGGAGAAGGAAGAGGAAGAGGAAGAGGAGGAGGAGGAAAGCTGAGGGAGACTGAAAAATTTTAAAAGTGCAAAATTATTCTTTAAGTTAAAATGTCAGATTTGGCAGAATTTTTCAAGTCATGTGAGAAGATCATCTCCTTCAAGACAAAGCACACATAAATGTGTATGTGGTGTGTGTGTGTGCTGTATGTGTGTGTGGTATGTGTGGTGTGTGTAGACCTGCAAGAAGAGGGTGGGGCTCAGGTGCCACTCACTGCTGCTGCCGTGTGTACCTGGCTTCCCTGTGATGTGCGACTGGCCTAACCAGCATCACTCACCGAGAGCCTCTCTCCCTGCCTTCCCATGTTCTGCCACCCCTGGCCATGCACTGAGCTCCAGTGCAGACTTCTCTGTCCAGCCTGGTGTCCCAGCTTAGGGATCTTCCAGAGTGTTCTCACTCCCCATGGCCTTCCCCCCTTCCTCTAGTAACAGCTCTCAAGTCTCCACCTCGGGCCCTAGCTCCCTACCTGGCAGAACTGGCAGATCCAGAGTATGTTCCAAACTCCCCACACTAGCCCCCTTGGATGCTCTCCTGTGTCAGAGGCCACCCTCCTCGCAGGATCTTATATGCCAACCCTACGAGACACTAAGGATTATGAGCCCTCCTGCTAAACTCACTGAAGCCCATTCCCTAGCCTAGACATAGCAATGCACCTGTGCCTCTGCCCCCAGTGCCCATATTACCAGCTCATGCTCTGCAAGGCAGTCGAGATCATGACAAATACTAACCTGACCACTTCACTCCAAGCTCTAAACCCTTCCTTGCATCCAACATGCCTGAGCAGTCTGAACTCTTCAGACTGGGTTCCCAGGATCCTCCCGGGGTTGCTGCCTGTCCAATGCTCTAACTGCTCCCTGACTTAAGCTTCTGCTGGCTGGCTGGCTGTCTCTCTCTCTCTCTCTCTCTCTCTCTCTCTCTCT
>PVJA010022650.1:0-33982 GCA_004027025.1 Myocastor coypus | reverse complement strand
AGCTGGTGGTATCTGATCAGAGATTTGGAAGACCAACTGCCACCGTCAGCCTCCTGCCCTCCTTTTCAAAGTGCTCACCAAGCCCAAAACCTTCTGTATCCCTCTTCTGGATTGAATCTAGACGTTGTCAAGCTGCACACAGCTATAGGTGTGTGAATGTGGATTAAGGATGTGTGGCTTTAAATTAGTTTGCTTGTTGGAATTAGGGAGAGTTCTGGATGGATTTATTGAGGAGAGAAAACCCACCCTGGGTGTGGGTGGCGCCACCCAAATAGCTTATAGCTTTTGAAGGATAAAAGGGAAAGACAGGCGCTGCTACTGCTGCTGCTGCTGCCACCTCGTGCCCACTGCCTGGACTGCTTGTTCTCTGCGTGCCACCTTGTGCGAGAACCAGACGATTATGTGCTGAAACCTCTCCACATGCGCTAAAATACATCTTCCCTCTTGAACAGTCACTGTTGCGTATTTTGTCTCAGCAATGAGAAAAATAACTAAGACAGTCCCCCTTGGAAACCTGAAAATTGTCGTAGTCATATGAACACAGTCCTACTGCTATATGTAGCTGAAAGGCCTCTCCCATTTGCCTGACAGGTTTGCATGGGCACCGGCTATCTAGGCAGCATTGCGAGGTGCATACAAGCTTGTTTGTTGGCTGCTTTCCATTTTTCAATTGCAGAATCCTAGCTGCTTATTTGGGAATCCTAAGATTTCATACAACCTGCATTGCAAAACACTGCCATGAAAGGAAGTAGTCCAACACCCCTCCTCCTCATCAGAAAACGTACTGGGATTCTCTTGACCGATGAGTCAAAGAGATTTTTGTGCACCTACTGAATTCCCATATGGTACGATTGTGTCATTTAGGCCTTTGGCTATTTCCTACTGAGGTATTTGAATGAGAGAACCTAGTGGCAACAGACAGGAAGATGTGCTATTCAGATTTCTTTCTACCTAGCTGTGAAGGGTGGAGTTAGTATCCAAGAGTATCCAATTTTTTACTCTGGGTCAATGTCTTGCTGTTCTCAGGCACGTTCTAGCCAAAGAATAAACCAAATAATGCCAAGAGAAGACTAGCATTTTCACTTAGTGCAGACTCCTCTAACAAGCAGTTTTTGTCTGGAAATGTCCTTTGGGCCGATGGAAACCCTCCTTCATCCCATCCTGCTTTTCGTTTTAGAGGAGTTACTGTACAAGAAACTCTTTTTACTCCCAAGTCTATTTTAGTTTTCTAATCCTGGAGCATCTAAAATGCCACCATTGGCTCCAGGAAGAGTAAGATAGGATTTTGGAATTGGATTCTGCTGGGTGATTGGACTGCATCCCTCAAAGATGAGATGGTTGCTTAACTGTAAAAACGAAACAAGCTGCTGCTGCTGCTGCTAAGTTAGCTGGGGGGTTGAGCAGGGAAGATGCTCTGCAGAAGGGGCATATTATAGCCAATGCAGTGCGAGAAACCAAAGAAGAGCAAGAATCAAGACGATGAAGTTGAATGGTTTTTACTAAGCTGTCCTGAGTCTCTCTTTTCAAAATTCAACAATAGCTTTTATATAGCATATTGTTGTCTTCAAATTAATCATTCAAAATGTTTGTAGTAATACTCTTTAAACAAGATATCAGTTTGGCACCTTTTCCTCTTAATAACTACTATAAAGACAACAGTATATATGGTAATAATTGTAACCATCCTATTAAGTTGTTTTGAAACTGTTTCGTGGCTATTTTATCTTATTCTCATTAAAATGAGTGAAAAATTAATTATTCAGATTACCAGATATAAGCATGCAAAACTTTTCAAAAATTACAAAGAAGAAAAACAATTAAGCACTAACCGTTCCTTTCAATAGACCAGCAGAAATCAGCGGTACAATTAGCCAAGCTACCCTGTCTATATGCGTGTACACTTTTCCTCCCCTTTCTCTTCTTTTCTCCTTGCCTCATACCATTGGTTCTTCTGTTTATGGTTTCTTTCCCTTTCACAGTATCTATGGGACACTTGGGATTTTATTTACTCTTTCAGGTGCCTACACTAGGGAGACAATATGATGTTTCCACATGCAGGTCTGATTTATTTCACTTATGAGTATGGTCTCTAGTTGCATCCATTTAACAATAAAATTCTCAAGTTTATGTTTCTTATAGCTGAGTAGTACTCCCTTACATAGAAATAATACTTCTTTTTTTATCCATTTCTCAGTTGATGGGTATTTGGGCTACTTCAAAGATTTAGGTACAACAAGTTGTGCTACTATAAACACGGGTGCACATGTATCACTGTGCTATGATGTTTTAGTTCTTCTGGAAAAATACTCAAGAGGGGAATAGCTGGGTTGAATGGGACCTCCACTTTGAGTAACCTCCACACTGATTTCCAAGTAGTTGTACTGAATCTCTTATAACTTGTAAAGAAGCCCTGACCTTATTCAGTGGGGAACTAAAAAGGCCAGTTATCAAGCATAAAGTCTCCTAGAATGATGAAACTCCAAAGATAATTGAGTATTAAATGAACAGATCTATTATGTCAGTGTCAAGACTCTAGTTGGAAAGAAACAGGACCTCACACATGGGATGGAGAGCCTGCAGGAGCTGCTCACCCTTCTCTCTCAGAACACTAGCTCCAAAGTCAGAGACGAGTCACCTCAGAAGCATCCCCTTCTCCTTTCCTGCCTCCAGGCCTTTAACTGCTGTCCTGATGTAGGCCTGTGCTGCTAAGTGCAGTGATAGCACAAGTCAGCTAAGCATAGATGAAATCTACAAGATCCAGTGAAGCTAAAGACCTAGCCATAATGGAGCTTGTAGGGGTTGGAGTGGAACCACCATGCTGGTGACAGAAGGTGCTTCAGGAAGGAGTACCGGTATAGGGCTGGTCCTTGAAGGCTGCACTGTGATGGATTGGGGGCACATGTTTGTAGGCTATAGGATTTTACAACCTGGAAAAGACCCTAGGGGATGGTGTCACTTTGCTGCTAGGGTAGCACTGAGAGCCTAGACAAAGCAGTGGCCCATAAGGAACAAAGTACACACATCTACCTTGCCTCCTGGAATAGGCTAGAAAAAATAACTAAAAGCTTGAGCAAAGTGGGTGCACTGAAATGGGTCAGAACCTCCACAGGACTATACTATGCTGGAAAGTCCCCAGTGCCACATTGTACCTAGACACCAGGAAGACATTGTGGGATGGGGCCATCAGAATCACTACAGAGCTCAGTGCTGCCTGTCATGGTTGGCTTCTGTAGACTGAGGTTGGGGGAAGAAGAAACTATCAGATCGGTCTTCCATATAGATTACCATGTCATCTGCAAATAATGATAATTTCTCTTTGTCTCAGTTGCTTTTCATCTGCTGCTAGGACAAAATACCCAATTCCGAAGATTAAGAAAGGAAAGCCGGGCGTGGTGGTGCACGCTTGTAATCCCAGCACTTGGGAGGCTGAGGCAGGAGGATTGGTGTGAGTTCAAGACCAGCCTGGGCTACAAAATGATTTCAAGGCCAGCTTGAACTGCATAGCGAGATCCTGTCTCAGACACACACACACACACACACACACACACACACACACACACAAACACACAGAAGAAAGAAAGAAAGAAGGTAAGAAAGAAAGAAAGAAAGAAAGAAGGAAAGAAAGAAAGAAGGCAGGCAGGCAAGCAGGAAGGAAGGAAGGAAGGAAGGAAGGAAGGAAAGGAAAGATTTATTTAGCTCACTGTTAGTGGAGGTTTCTGTACATATCCCACCGGCTCCAAGGCAGACTGCCACAGGGAAGAGGAAGGCAGTTCATGGTAGCAGAAAACAAAACAAGAGCAAAGGGAGCAGCAGCAGCTGCGGCATCTGGCAAGCCTCCCCTCCTATGCTGACTGGGAACACCGGAGCTCCTCAGAGGAAGTGCCATCTTTCCTTCCATGCGGGCTACAGACTAGAGCTCCTTTAAGGAAGTGGTGCAGCTGTAAAGATCAAGCGCTTCCCAGGAAGTGACTGACACACAGAAGCCTTCCTCAACCCTTTTCTATACTCTTTTTGTGCTGAGTCACTCTAGGGCTGTCCCTCCACTCCCCAGGAAGGGGTCCCCACACTCTAATGCGTGGAGTCCCTGAGCCAATCCGGCCAAGCTTCCTACCTCTCAGGTTGGCACAATGTGTCACCCACCGCACCCTTCATGCTTTCCTATCGTTATTCCTTGCTTTTATCTAATTGTTCTGGCTGTTTCCAGAACAGTACTGAACAGCAATAGTGACACTACGCATCCTTATCTTGTTCCTGATTTTAATGTGAAGGCTTTCAATTTTTGCCCATTTAATATGAAGTTGACTGTTGGTCTGTCGTAGATTTTTTTTTCAAGTTGAGGTACAGACTATTCCAATTTTCTGTGAGGTTTATATCATTAATTCGTGTGGGAATTTTGAAATTACTGTTTTGTTGAGTGTGTTTTTCTGTTTCAAACAGCAAAAAGGAACTAAAGTCCCTTTGCTTTATAGGGAACAAAGAACCTTATGTTATCTGTGATTGTGCCTGAAAACAAAACTTTTTAAGTTTCTGCATGTTGTAATCAAAGGAGCTCTACACCACGTGAACATTCCGTAGAGCTCCATGTTACTCTGTGATGTGCCACAGTCTCCAGAAGGTGGGAGAGAATTCCTTTGAAGGCTTAGGGAGTCACCATTCACTACAGTTCTTAGGGGCCCAGGGAGCAAGGGGTGGGCTGGGAAATCTCCTTTCCAGCAGGAAACAATTGTTTCTTGCATCCATTTGCTACCATGAAAAAGAAAACATAGTACCTAGCCTACACGTTGGAGTTCTGGAGTCTACATGTTTGACTCGTAGGAATATTTCTCTGGGCGTGTAGTGGGCTCCAGGAAAGGCTGCCTCATTGGGTGTGGGCTGCAGCAGGACAGGTTCTCACCTAGCAGGCCTTGGTTTTTCTCTGTGCTTGAAGCTGAGAGCACATAAGATGGGAAAGCAAGATAGACAGGACATGAAGGCCAGCGCTTGGCACAAGTCGAAGGATGGTGGCCTTCAAGGTACCATTCCAGAATGCTTTTATCCTCTAGTAGGCCAGAGAGAGCCATCAATTTCAGTTCTTATATTTAGCACTAGAAGTGTTTGCAGAAACTTCCAGAAAGTCTTATTTGTGGGATGGCCAAAGGACCAAGAAATAATTTATCTTTTGAAGTTTTCTCATTTCTCACACGTCTTACCTTAAACCCCTCATCCAAAACATTCAACTAATAAAGGAGGACTTGGGAACCATGAGGAACTAGAGTGAGGCATGGTAGTGGGCGTGACACACTGCATTTTGTCCCTGTTTCGTTCAAAGCTGATTTCATCCCTGCACTCCCAAACACACACCTCTACCTCAGCCTGTTAGTCTACGAGAGAACACCTATTCTCTTACTTCCTCCAGAAGTCATGGAAACTCATTTCTATCAAAGCCTGTAGCACTGAAAAGGTCCAGTGCCGCTGAGTTACAAATCTTGGGGGAATTCATTGCAGTGTGCTTTTACCTGTACACTGTGAGTATTCCTTTGCCTGCAAAGGACTCTTGAGTTCCTTGGAGGATAACATTATTTATTCTTTGCAGGTCTTTTAGAACCTTTTAGAAGCATTTGAATTCCAACAGACCGAAAATGTTTTCTAACAGGAAAAATACTGGAATTGTATTTAGATAGATCTTAAAATTCAGGCAGAGTTATGCATGCAATGGTCAAGGCAAAGTAAAAGCAGGCCTTTTCATATAAAAATTTGATTTTAGGATAAGGATAATTGAGTTACTTCTTTAGTTCAATTGTGATAATAAATACTTGTGGAATTATATCTATATAACTCAGAAAACAGTACGATGGCTTGCCAAAAAGCCTTCAGAGAGATTAAATTAAAAAAGAGAAACATGACATTTTGCTCTCCATGATCAAAACACAGACCTGCATGCCGGCACTACTTGTGTGTTTCTTACGTGTGCTTCAAGTCAAGCATTTCAGTGTGTTCTCAGAGAAAGACCAGCCAAGATCTGGCCTGAGAGCTCCCTCCGCTGGAGCCTGCTTTAACAAGCTCTGCCTCTGATTTGCCCTCTTCCCTTTTTGGACCACTCCTAGTGCTGGGAGATTAAGGCAGCACAGCGCTGAGTAATGTCTTTCAGGAAAGATGCAGCTCAGCCCATTTATCAATCCGAGGAGTCTGCGTGAGAGAAGGAGAAAAAGTCATGCAGCTCCTCCCGTCATCTCCGAGTCACACAGGCAGCGTAGCCTACATGCTTGGAAGCTTAGAGTGAGAAACGACCATAAGCGCATGCCACAAGGTCTTGGCCCAGTTTTCATCAAAAGCACATTTTGATGAATTATTACTTTCAAGAGAAAGTTGGAAATTTACACCCCAAAACACCTAGCCCAGGGTCACTCTGCTTTCTTCAAGTTGACAAATTTAGGCTGTATTTCTAAGAAATGAAAACTTAGGATATTTAATAGTTTTAGGGCATTTAGGGTAATCAGATATTCTGGTTAGTCCTGAATGACCCTTTTGCTCTTCCTTAAATTGCATATTTTCCATGAATTGGACTAAAATAGAACCAGATAATTAACACAAATGCTATAGGTCATGTTCAACAATTCTTGTGAGATTTAGAGTTCATCATGGTGAATATTCATTATTAGCAGCATAGCATTTATTAACCTATGTAAGTATCTTGAAAATTTTTATCTAAAAATGAATCTATTGGGGGCCAAGGCTATAGCTCAGCAGCACAAGTGCCTACAAGGTTCTGTGCTTGAGCCTTGGTACAAAAGAAAAAATAAAAAAAGCGCTGCTAACAGTTTACCTACCTATAAGTGCTGTTTCAAAGATTAAATAAAACAGTAATGTGAAAGTGTTTTTCAAAGCATAAAAACTACTGTGACAAAGTCTTCAGCATGTACATGGAACAGCGAGATGGATGTTTTCATTTATTTTTTATTTTTATTTTTTATGTATTTGGTATAGGGTCTCACTGCACAGGTCAGACTTAGAGTGATCCTCCTCATGTCAGCCTCCCTGTGTGCTGGGATTATAGGCATGTGCCACCACACCTGGCCTAGAGAGCTGGGGGGGGGGCAAGGCCAGCGTGGCTTGTGTGCGAGAGATCGAGCCATTCCTTGCGCTTGCCTAAGCAGGGGCCTACTCTGCTGAACTCTCTCACTGGCCCTCCATAAGATGGATGCCTTCCAAGTGACTGTCAGAAATTCCCCACAGGACCTATGAGTATTACTTGTGGAAGCGCACCCCAAGAACACAAGAACACTGGTTGGTAGGGAGAGGTGGCTAACCAGATAACCTTCAGCCAACCGGGGTAGACACAACAGAAAACACAGTGGGGACCTAAAAAAAATTTCCTAAGTGACTGATTTTATTTCTAAATTCTTTCTAAACAAAGAAAACAGTGATGTCGCTTGCAAGATTCACTGTAAAGTTCTCTTCGGAGTGAGTAAATCTTTCTCAAACACCCTAGGCTAACAAGGTGAGAGAAGTACAAGTATTTTTACCTCAGCTTTACCACAGTCAACAGAAACCAGTAGGCACATGTCGCGTTGACAAAATAAGAGTGAGTCAACACAGTACTGTGGGAACACACATGTCTCTCTGCCTTGGTTTCATCATTTTGCCCCCTACTTGGTTTCTTTTTTTAAAATTTGTTTACATTATGGCAGGCTCAGCCTGCCCTGGGGGTGGGGCTGGTGCAGTATGTGGTGCCCAGGGTTGAACCACGGTCCCTCTGATGGCCTAAGTTTGCCTAAGCAGGTGCTTCAGACCACTGAGCTATCTCACTGCCCTACTTTGTTTCTACTTTCCCTGGGAACCAAGTCTGTGCGTATCAGTAGTAGCTCAATAAATTTTGACTAAAGGTACTCAGCCAAGCTTGCTGGTAAAATATTGAATTTCGATATTGTCATTTGCAATCAGTGAAAATACTCAGGGCCACCTTGCGCGTGGGCTACCACGCTACACATCAGACTTTCCATGGAATGGTTATTTCTTATCAACTTGAAATCATTATAAAATATGTCTAATAAGTATTAGCTGATGATTGTAATGGTTAATTATTTCACAATTTACTTCATTATCCATGACCTCAGAAGGTTAGTGTTCACTGTATTGCAATACTTCCAAGTCAGTTGCCTCTTGTTACCTCCGTTTATGTCTTCCTTGTTTGACCTAGTAGACTTGTGTGCTTGTCAGTATTCAAATAGTTATTTGTATTTCCCATGAAACACTTTATTTTCTTACCTCTTTTTCAAGGACGTTATGTACTCCTTCAAGGTGGTTTTTTCATGCTTTTAGTATCTAGTGCAGTGCCTGGTGTCACGGATAGGCTCAATATACTGTTGCTGTATAATAAGGATGACAGAAGAAAAGACTTTCATCTTCTCTCTCCCTTGTTAAGATCCTTGAGTTGTAACAAGATTGTATCCCCAAGAAAAAAAGTGTTCGTAAGTATAGACACAGATTCTTGATTTAACAACTAGCCTATAAAGTCTACTAACGTTTCTGAAATTCCCAGGGGATTAGAGTAAATGATAATTCTTCTTCTTGTTGTTGTTGTTGTTTAGGAATGGGACATTTGAAGTGAGCAGCTGGGACTGTATCTTCCTTGCACTCTGTTCATACATAAGAGAAATGGAAATTTTGAAAAGACATCTGTACTGTAAATCAAAATACATTGCTGGAGTCGATGTTGAGTTGACATTCTGCTTGCAGATATTCTTTTGAGATTGCTTCATGTAAATCTCTTTCCCATCTGGTTTTTATGTCTGTTCAGGGACTCGTGTATGCGAAGTTGTCTAGGATCTGCTCAGAATGTTGAAATTAAGTGCACGGTTTTTAATAAAAGGTTAGATGTGAGGGGAAGATATTGTCTTGTTCTCATCAAAACTGCTTATATGTCTTGTAACACAGAGAAACTTTTGGAAACTTTGGGATGCTTTCTTAGAATAAGAACACATATTTGAAGTTATGAAATAACCCCTATCATGCAATTTATGTCTTCGTAAAGAACATTTGCTGGAGGAAAAATTTTATTTTTAAACACAGGAAGAATGAGCAGCAGAAAAGGGTTTGTGACTGCAATTTCCTCTCTTGCCATAATTGCACTATTTCCATTAAATTAATGATGGAGAGGAATGGTATTTTTTTTCCTTATTGAAAGCTAGTTAATTTAGGAATGTTAATCTCACTTTAAATGACAAATTCTAAGACAACTATTGAATCTGGATGTGCTGTGATAACTAAGCCACAATGATGACTTAACACCTGGAACTGATGTCTCCCCTTGAGTTTTATGAGGGAATGGCATCCACAATGGACCTTCCCCATGTGAGCATCTAATCACCATCATTCTAACGCATTGTTTCCTCAATGCTCATCTTTGACTGCAGGCCAGTAGAAAATCTGTACACAGTAGTTGCGGAATCACACAAGGAAAAAGCAACATCCTCTTCCATCTTTGAAAGACAAAGTTATCTCTTGCTTTTATATCCTCTACTGTGCGTATGTGTAGCTGTGCACGTGCACATATGCTCGCATGCACACACACGCACACACACACACACACGCTTCTACATTTGAAAACCAGGTAGGAAGAAGAAAAAGCAATTAAGTAGCTTGACGTAGCCCTAAGGGTTCACCCCACTGAGGAAGTGTACAAATTCAGATAGAGGACTCCAGCCCCAGCGAGCAGAGCTTGTGCTTGCCTGGCAGGTGCTGATGCCACTGAGCTAGCTCCCCGGCTCAAGAAACAGGATTTTTGTAGGTGAGAGCTTTCTCTTTAAGAATGAGAACCAGTAAGTGACTTTACTCATTTATTTCTTCATTGCTTTTCGCTTATGTAATAAAGACTAAAATATCATGATGAAATAAAGGGAATTAAAAATGTCCTCCTTCTGATCCATTGGTACCACTGTTGGTTTCCTGGAGATGAGAGGGTTAATAAGTCTCTTCAGGGTCTTCTTTGCTTGCAGTGATCTGTCTCCCTCACTGAAGACCTTGCCTCACTGGAATGAATGAACTGATATTAAAGCTTCAGAGATTTACTCTAATACGGAGGGCCACAAACCATTCGGGAAAGTGAATATTTTAAACCTCTCCATTGACCCCTCAAGTATCACTAAGAATTTCATAAGGATTTATTTTTATTAGTTCACGTTTGCAGTAAATAATAACAACATTCATTGTGGGGAGTCTGTGTGATTACATAGCACCTCTTAATTCTTTTTATCTGCCTCATTTCCCTCTGGACCCTTCCTTGCATTGCTAGACATTTCTTATGTTTATTTTTTTTGTTGTTAATTTTATTGATATACTTTAGATCTGCATAATGATCACATTCATCACAGCAAATGTGCACCTGTGCATAATATAGCTTGATTCTGTTCCCACCGAATCGTTCCCCTCCCATCCTTATTTACAAAA
This sequence comes from Myocastor coypus, assembly GCA_004027025.1. Classification (NCBI taxonomy): domain Eukaryota; kingdom Metazoa; phylum Chordata; class Mammalia; order Rodentia; family Myocastoridae; genus Myocastor; species Myocastor coypus. Next base: position 23,557 of record PVJA010022650.1, on the reverse strand, counting down.
ACTTTGCTAATATTTTCCTTCTTGCCTCCTTTTTCTTTTTCATTCCTTCTTTTCTCCCTCCTCTCACCTTCGTTTCTCTTCCTATGTGAACACTTTCTTCTAATTTCCCCAAATCTATTTTACATTTTTATCCTTATTTACATTTTCAATTTTTTACACCAGACAAATAATGTGCTATTTAAACATGTGCATCCAACTTACTTCACTTGAGAGTACGGTCTTGGGTCCATCCATTTACATATATATATTTTTTTCTTATATTTTTTAAAATTTATTTTGAGAGCCCGGGGTTTGAATTCATAACCTTGTACTTGCCAGGCAGGCACTTATGCCACAGAGCTATCTCCCCAGTCCCCATCCACTTACTTATAAATGTGAAATGTCCCATGTTTAATCTTCTCTTTGATACAGTAGTACTCCATTGTACAAAAAAATCTTGTTTTCTTTATCTGTTTCTTCACTGGTAAGCACTAGTAAGCTTTAGCTATTACAAATTGTGCTACTATTAACATAGGTGTGTGTATCTCACTGTGGTGTGGTGCTCTTAATTCTCTTAGGAAGACACCAAGAAGGAGAATCGCCTTGTTAAATGGAACTTCTAGTTTCAACTTTCTGAGGAATCATCACAGTGATTTCTTCAGTTTACACCTCTGCCAACAATAGAGAAGAGTTCATTTTTCCTGATGGCCCCAAGGGTATTTATAATTGGTTGATTTTTTTTTTTTTTTTTTGGTGATAGCCAGTTTTTTCTGGAGTAGGTGGAATCTCAGTGTTGTTTTGATTTGTGTCCCTTAACTGATCAGGCATGTTAAAATCTTTTTTCATGTTTTTATTTGCTATTCATACTTCAACTGAGAAGTGTATATTCATCACAGATGTCCATTTATGGATCGGGTCTTTAAATTGGTGGGAGGGTCCTTGATTTTTTGAGACAGAACTAAAGACAAATGTTCCTAATGACCAAAGATACAAAAATGGCTAGTATCCATCTGATACTAGCAAACAGAATGCAGTCAGTCATCAAGATTATGTAGCATGACAAAGTAACGTTCATCCCAGGGATACAGGGGTTGTTCAACATATGCAGGTTAATAAATGTAACCAATCATACCCATGGAACCAAGAACAAAAAACATGTAATAATCTCAACAGATGCTTAAAAGGTATTTGACAAAATCCAACACCCATTCATGATAAAAAAAAAAACAGCATAGAAAATTGGAATAGATGAGCTTTATCTCAACCTGATAATAGCTGTCTAGAATCATCCAACAACCAGCATTATATGAAATCGTCAAAAAAGGAAAGCCTTCACTCCCAAATCAGGAGTCAAGGGTATCTTCTTTCATCACTCCTATTCAATACGTTTCTGGAAACTTTAGGGATTTCATAATTATTTTTAAGAGAGACTGGCTTTCTGGATACAGCTTTGGAATTCAGAGATTTCTCTTTCTTTCTTTCCTTCTTTCTTTCTTTTTAAATTATGGCCAGCTTAGCCCTCCCTGGGGGTGGGGCTGGTGTAGCATGTGTGCCTGGAATCCAGCCGTGGTCCCTGTGGTTGCCTAAGCTTGCCTCACTTTAGAGTGCTGAGCCACTTTGCTGGCCTCCAGAGTCTTCTTTTTATCTTTATTGCAAAAAGTTTCAAGCTTTGAGGTCGTTAAGAAAGATTTTTTCAAGAGTAATTATATATATAAGTATATACATCTACTTATATGCTAACTTAAGTAAATTTTACTTGCTTAGGTTATAATTCCCTCGTTTGTGCCATTCAGGTGCCAGGAGCACCTTAAGAAGAAACCTCTCTGCTGCTCTTCAGAAAAGATTTCATCTCTCTTCTCAAGACTGTAGGGCACACTCGTGTGGGTGCCTACTGCATAGACACCACTCATGTTAGTTTCTCCTAAGCCCAAAATAAGCTCAGCATTCAGTGACCTTACCGTTCTGAGGGCTAAAGACAAAAATCTCATCATGCACGTTATAGTCCTTACAATTAGTTTACAAAAATGTCAGTTAAATTTACCTGTTGGAGAATGAATCCTTACCATTAGAATTTCCTAGTCTTACATAGGACTAAAATGAATGGTCAAGGAAGGGTTTTTCTTCTAATTATTGACCATCCATCCAAACATCTTAAGTAAAGTGTTCCCTTGTGGTTATGTTGCGTTCTAATTCTCCGTGATTAGTTTCTCAGTCTGTTTCTAACTCTGGGGACTGATCCATCTGGCCCTTCTCTGATACCTCTATTTACAATGTCAGAGATGTCTGTAGCTTTCTATTGCCCGTTATTAGAGAGTCATTGGCTCATTGCCCAAAACTCTGTAATTAAATATGCTGACATTTACATGAAGCAAAATATTTGCTTATTATTAGTCATACCAGTAATATCTGATTTAATGAATGCTTCTGTTTGTGATAATTGGTAAATATTTGCATATGTTGTCACTGCATGTGTGTGTTCACACACCCATGTGCGCACATCACAGCATGCTGTAGTGTGTCTGTAGGTGCATTAATAATGGGACAAGGGACTGTATTACCTTCTGAGCTCAGTTGTTCCCATTGTTTGGGATGAGTTTGCACAAACAGGTCATTGTGATGCCAGCCACTTGCTCTATTACACTGAAACATGGCACCATTAAAATGGCTATAAAGACAATAAAAGCTAACTTAATATAGATCATGTCACTTTTGAAGTGGTCCCTATTCAAGATAATTGAAGCCTTTTTGGCCCATTGAAAAGAACCATTATGTGATATAAACAGTGTCAGCGGTTTGTTACTCTTCAGAAGCTGATTTATTTAAATAAGTGCTATACAGTGCACACACACCCTCCAGCAAGGCGGTATAAAGACTTGCTTCTAGATCTTTAGGGGTCCTGTTTCTAAACAACTGAGGAAACACATATCTTGCTGAATGAGCCGCAAGTAGGTGGGGCAAATTGGCAAGAGGCAGTGAAAGGTAGCAAATGGGCAGATATTCTGTGTGATGGTCAGCTTCCAAGAGCAGGACTGGCACTCGGGATGATCCAGCTATGACACGATTTACTCTGTGGCCAACACAACCGTGGCTTATGTCTTTTGTAAAGGGACAAAAGGGGAATGTGTGGGTCTCTCATCTGCCACAGACATGAATGGAACAAAAACAACTGCAGGCAACGTTTTGCTCATGCTGGTCTCAGTAGAAGTGGCTGCTTTTATCAGGATTTTTTCAGCGAAGAAGCAGAGCATGTTTCCTCCTCTAGACTGATCTGTGTATCAGGAGAAAGTAGAGTGCAGGCAATCCCTGTGCCAACTTCTAGAGAGGCTCATTTGTCTCATGCCACAGAGCATGGATTCTGTGAGAGAATGAAGGTATGCGAGAACAGAAAGTCAAGAGGAATCCCACAGTATCTGCTTTCCATCAGAGCCTTTTGAGGCGTTTAATGCTTTTTCTGTGTGAGGGTTGTTAAGTCTTTACTCAAGTACGTGGTAGAAGCTAAAATAAAGACAGATATTCCACACATCAAAAAATAAATTTGAAGCTGGGCACAATGACCCTTGCCTATCATTCCAGTGAATCGGAAGTTTGAGATTAATCCAGTGAATTTAATGAATTAGCAATATTCTATCCCAATGGAAAAAGGGCTGACGATGTAGCTCAGTGCAGCTCTCTCTCTGTCTCTCTCTCTCTGTCTCTCTCTCTCTCTCTCTCTCTCTCACACACACACACACACACACACACACACACACACACACACACATTGATAAAGGTAGGAAAAGCTAGATCGAAGATCCAGACTGAGGAAACAAAAAAGCACATTCATTCTTATCAGAACATAAGAAAGTTTATGGCAATCAAGGAGATGCCTGAATTTAGCATAGTGCCTTGTACAGTTCTACACGACAAAATCTTTCCTGGCTGTACTTGGATTTCCTATGGGCTACGGAAGACTTCATTGATTCTCTGCCTCTGACACAATAATAGTAGATTTGTGCTTCTTGGCTTAACTCCAAGTTCCTAGAACCTTGGCGGATAATGGCCAGGCCTTCCACTTGTAGATGTTATTGTGCTGTTTATCTACTAAAATTTTGCCGTGAAGTGTCTTAGGTCTTCTAGAAGAGAAAAAAGTCTGTTTGCTTCTGAAAAAGGATATCAATTCTCCCTAGTTACCATGTGAGACCTTAGAAATTATACTAACAGTATTTAGACAAGATTTCATGTCTGCCTCTTGTACTTCGAAGAACTACTACGAAGGCAACAATATGCAATCTATTAATTATTGTAACCATCCTACTAATCTGCTTTGAAACTCTCATTGCTATTTCTTTCTCATTAAAATTAATAAAATAAAAAGGCTCACCCATTTCCTTAAAAAAGAAAATTTTATAACTTGTGTGTTTCTGTTCAATTCTGTTACTAAATTATCTAAGAAGATATTAAACTGAATTCTAACTCAAAGATTTCATCTTGGTGAAATGCCTAGCACGGCACTCAGCACTGTCCTTTTTTTTTTTTTTTTTCCTTCTCACTCTTCTCTTCTCTGATAGGAGCTGATGGCCATTTTACCCCTTGTGGTGGGAATACCCTCATAAATTCCCAACGGCAGGGTCACAGAAAGCCAGAGTTCAATATGAGATCTGCCATGTGGTCTTAGGGCAGTACATGAACTTCTTTGGGGGCTGGGCTTTCATATTTTAAAATGGTTATGGCAAATAACATTCACATAGTTCTTCAAATATTTATTGTTTTTTCTATTATTTTAGACTTTACTTTTTGTTTGGGATATCACATTGGATAAGATAGATATAATTCCTATTTTCATAGCATATAGTGCTTAGTGGATGAGAAAAATAAATAACCAGACAATTCAAGCAGTGAGATAACTAACAGTAAACACAACAATCAAATAAATGATATCAGTGAAAGCAGGAATTCACAAATGAAATGGAGAACTTTATTAACCCTTCAAGTATTGCCAATTTGAATTTCTTTGAATATGCAATGCATTCCGCATTGCCTTCGTGTGGAGGACCGCTTGAGTAGCTCCCCTTGAAAGAAGTGCAACTGTCTCCATTTTTGACTAAGCCTGGCACTGTTTCCTCATATTGAAATGTACAGAGCTGGCTAGGACTTTTCATTATCCTTTCAGTTGACCTTAAGCAGAGGTGCTGGTGGTAATTTCTGAAGATAGCACACGTGTTTCCCTGATAACCCACACCTGCTGCTCTCCAATGTGAGCTGGGTCAAGACAGGATGAAGAGCCAGTGCTCCACACTGTGAGCTGGGATCGAGCCTTGAGATAGAGGCTATCACCTCCTGGGGCTTGAAAGATTACACATCAGAGCTGAAGCACCAGACCTCCCAAATATTATATACCATCTCAATAGCATAATATAAATTAGTTCCTCTGCATATCCTCTCTGAATATGGCCGAGGTGAATGCAGGCCTCCTACCTAGCCAGCTGACGGTGCTCACCTTCTTCCCACAATTCCCTTTCTCAAGCCACTCTCACTTTCTCCACTAAGGAAAACCTGAGTGCAGCCCTGGATTGCTCTCTTGGTTCCAGAAAGCCATCTTCGTGGCTGGACTTAGGGTCCCTTGGCTCCCCAGTAGTTGTTATCACCGTGGGTTGTGCTGGGAGTGGTAGATTGGAATTAACTTGGTGGAATTCCAATAACATTTTTTTTAGGATTATAAGTTTAGACTTCTTGGGCTGAGATGAGAACCAGGAAGGGACTCTGACACCTTCATGCCTTTAAAAAGGCTTCTGCTCCCTGTACGAGCATTTGCCCTGTTTTTCCTCCCCTTCAAAGTCCAGGTGGAGCATCGCACTCTGCCGGTCTTTGCTTCAGAGAGCGACCTAGGCATAGACAGAAGCATGTCTCAGGGAAACCTTCCCCAACTTTGACTCTGTTTTCCTAGCCTCCCTGGAGTTTGCTGGGTGTCTTTTTACTGCAATAGCTTCACTTTATTCTTTTACTGACTAATATCACTGATAGGATTTTATCTCATCAAGTGTAGCAATTTCTCCTTTATCTCCTTATTCTCAGAACATTGTCAGATATTTTGTGGTTGTCTAAAACTGGGCAGGCCGTGTAAATGCCAAACCTAAGGGCCTGGCTCTGCCAAGGGGTTTATTTTCTTCATTTTATTCCCAATAACCCTGATGTTGCTTTTGTACCGTTGCTATCCTCCTTTAGAAATGGAGGAACCGAGGTTTCTAGTGACTCAGTAATTTTTCTCAAGGAAACACAGATGGAGAAATAAAACCGTAACTTGAATCTGATATTCTGGAGATTTCGCTCACTTGTTCCACCATGCTGTGAATGTCGGGAGTTGTGCAGACGAACATTTGCAGGGTGGGTGGGGGAGAGGAGAGCGGTCGTAAAGCAAATACCTTCTCTAAAGGAAACTTGAGGCTCGAGGTTTGTAGGCAACATTTGCATAGCTGGGTGAATGTACCCTTGGGTAATTGGACTTAATCGGGGGGAGAAACAGCACTCTTCTCAAGTGAGCAGATGTCTGTGCATAGACATCTCTGTGAAGTGAGGTCACCGTGGGACCTCATCTGCATGTTTCTCTGAGAGAGATCCATAACTACGTCATAGAGATATCTGCATTACGTCATCAAGAAAGCATTGTATGTGAAATTCCCTAGGGTACAGGGAAGGCACCAAGCGGGGAAGAAGGGCCGACATCCAAGGCCTTGATAATATCACGTGCCATCGATTCCATGTGGGATGACACCAGAGCTGTGAAACAACACATCGAAGGGAACTAACTGGACATTTCTTTACACAGCGGCCCCTTCATTTCCCTACTCCCAGTCTGGAAAACCGGTCCTGGTTGCAGCCCGTCCTTCCTTTGTTACGTACCTCTGTTTCAATCACCCAGGACTGAGTTCCAGGTTCTTCGACCTCATTACCCACACACGTTCTAGGATCAATCCCCAAAATAAGAGATTCGAAAGGATCACTAGAATTAGCAAAAGAATGAAAGAAGAAGCTCGAGTTCTGTCAGAAGAGCATCTGCAGGGGCCGTATCGCCTCATTTCCTTGGCAACCACCCAGGCTGTAATATTTCTATTAGTCATTAAGTAATTAAAGTCCCCGTGAAGGGGAGCACCACAGGCGTGCTTCCTTAGTGGGAGTCTCGGGGCAAGTAGGTCACACACCCTGCCAGCTGCCCCCTTCATGCAAAGCGGTGCAGTGTGGGTTAGGAGCCCCTGTAGTGTACAGGCCTGGTGAAGGATTTAATGGAAACCCTGGATGAGATTTGACGTCTGGTTTGGCATCCAAGCCTCCAGGATATGTCCTCTTTGTCAGGTTCTCTCTCTCCTCTAAGAAAGCGTTATTGCTCTGAAGGCACTGCATAAATGACCCGATGGCTTCTGCACAGCGAACAGGAACAAGTTGCTTGGCAAATGCTGGCTGCTAGCAGCCCTGTTTGAGGTAAAATTATGGGAGGTGAGGACTGAGCCAGGAGTACAAAACTGAAGAAGAGGTACTAGTTGTTGTAAACTCTTCGCGGCTCTCATGGTTTGCTTTTTGGAGCCCTGAATGCAGTGGCTGGTGGGCAGGAACTGCTTGATTACAAAAATGCGTGAAGCAAGAACTCTGTCTAATCTTTTGTTCTGATCAAACCTGGGACACTTCTGGATGATAAATGGACACCATGCAAGCCTATGTAGGGCCGAGCCTCTCTGAGTCTGGAGTATAGTCATCACAGATAAACTCACGATTTAAAACACAACTTATCAGATTACAGGGAAGACCCACGAACACTACCCACAGCTCCGCATTCCTCCTGACACCAATCTTCTCATGTTGAGGTGCTCACTGAGTAGCAGTGATGAGCAGACCTGGGTTGAAAATGAGCAGGTTTGGGAGCATTTCATGATTTTAGAAAGCTACATCTTCTCTAAGACATGCTGTTATTTGGAAACAGACAACGTAGAGAAAGAAGAAATATGGAAGAGAGAAAAGGAAAATGAAATTGAATGGAGAGAGAGGGACAAGATGAAGTCCCAAAGCATCAGGTCAGACAGAGGGAGGGAATCGTGGGAAATGAAGGAGGGAGGGAGAGAGAGAGAGGGAGAGAGAGAGAGAGGGAGAGAGAGAGAGAGAGAGAGAGAGAGAGAGAGAGAGAGAGAGAGAGAGAGAGGAATTAAACAGAATGTTCTTAAAGCACCGAAAATTGCGAGGCTACTATAGAGCAAGTTTGGGCAGGAAACGAACCAAGTATGTTGGTGAGATTGCTTAGAACACCCCATTTATTTGTTGTCATCGCTGTTGCAAGGTGATTCTTAACTGACACACTTTCCTGGTACTTCATACTGTCTAGACATACAGCTGCGACAGATTTCCCAACACGTCCCGAGAGGGGTGACCATCTGGATTTCAGGGCCCAGAACCTTTCCGATGATCCTAACCCGTTCTGTAGCAAAAGATCAGTGCTGTGGCTGGGAGACGATGGTGACAAACCACGGTGCCAAGGACGTTTCTGTTTCTTTTGGTTTCCTGGTTCTCCTCGAGGGATTTCATTGGTGTCCCTGCAAGTGGGCCGGGACGTTCCCAGCAGCCTGTTTTGCTGTCGTCCTCAGATCGCCCCCATCATCACTGCAGAAGAGAGCTGCAGGGGTCTGATACGGAGGCGACGGAAGGCAGGGAACCAGCCTGGCCACCTGCGGGACTTGCATCTCTTTAGGGTTCCAACTTCAGCCAAGAGGCAGCTGCTGGGGGTTACCCCAGCTTCAGGGTGACCAAAGGAAGCTGCTCCCTGTCCTCCTTCAAGCCTAAAGCTAAAAGTCAAAAGCTGCTGTATTATTTTAGACTACTTCTATCTAGCAACTTTTAAATCCTTTCTAGAATGAGATGAAGCATAAGTAAGTAAACACAGACTCAGAGACAACTTATGATGTTGAGCTGTGCCAATAACTAAGGGAAGTAAAAAAAATGAGTCAAGAGTAGAGGAAAATGAGAAGGGGCCTCTAACCGAGTGTGTGTCTCAATGTGGTGCTTTGTCTTTGGCTTCGGAGAACACCCCTAGTGGCACCCTGTGCTACGGTAGCACCCAGTATTTAGCCCACCCCCAGGCCCAGGCTCTCGCCTGCCAGCAAGCCTTGCAGCATGTGCGTACCCTGGCCCTGCAGCACCCTCAGGGCCTCCCACTGCCACAGGCACTGTCTCACCCTCAGAGCCTCCAGCAGCCTCAGGGCCTGGGCCACATTCCCGTGTGGTCAGTTCCGTGGAACACACCCACACAGCCACAGCCACACTGTCCACAGGCATCTCTCAAGTCCCTCGTGACCATCCCAGGGACCTCGGATCAGTTGCCTGAAACCAGCACCCGCTGGGCCACCGACAACAGATGTGCAATGAGGCTGGTGGGACACCAGCCCCGGGCCTAGCCAGTGAGCATACAGCAGGATACGAGTTGGCGGTGCCTGCTTACTTGCAGGAACTCTGCCTGGCTCAGTCCTTCCACCTGAGGCCACCACTGGAGAAGCCGACCCCATCTTCACCAGCCAATGGCCTGGCAGCCCCATTGGTCTACCCCAATGGTCACTATTTCCAGCCCCTGTGGAAAACATTCTGCCCACTCCCAATAGCGACACTTTGGGGTCTCAGGACCTTGACATGCTGTTCCACGGTGGGTGGGCTACAGGGACCCCCTCTGTTGTGCAGCCACTCCTGGGGCCCTCTAGTGAGCAGGGTCTGGGGGTGGCCCAGGGGCAAGCCAGAACAGCCCGATGCTAATAGCGGATTACCTGAGTGGGGATTTCCAGCAGGCCTGCTCCTAAGAACAGAGCCTGGCCATGCTGAGCAAGGCCCACTGAGCCTCAGGCAGCTGAGCCCCTGACTCCACAGATAGTGGAAGTCTTCATATTCAGCATCTGGGGTACAGATAGGCAGGGTGCTTTGCTGAAGCAACATGTCATATGTCACCCTCTTAGGTTTAGTCTTTTTTTTTTTTTGTCTTTTTGAGACAGGGTCTCGCTATGCAGTTGAGGCTGGTCCTGCGCTCACTTTTGTAGCCCAGGCTGGTCTCGAACTTGCACCAATCCTCCTGCCTCAGCCTCCCAAGTGCTGGGATTACAGGCGTGAGCCACCACGCCTGGCTATAGGTTTAGTCTTACTTTTAAAAAAAATTTAATTAATTTTAATAAGAAAGAAAAAACATTGAGATAGTTTCAAAACACATTAGTAGGACAGCCACAAAAATTAGTAAAATGCATATTGTTGTCTTCAAAGTAGTCGTTCAGAGTAGAAGATGCAGACATCATAACTATTCTAAACATTGTTAGTAGAAATACTTCTCACTGAACCAAGAGAAAGTAGCCATATATACATATATATATATATATATATATATATATATATATATATATATAGTCCAGTAATCCATAATAAGAGTGGGTTATCAGCAGAACTGGCAATGTCAGAAGTGGTTGACTTGAGCCTTTTGCAGCTCAGTATATTAACCTGGCTTTACCTTTTATACCTCACAGTTAAACTTATCTGCTGGGTGGTTAAGACCAAGTTAAAGTAAGACCTGTATACCAGAACATGTAACTTTTGTATCTCCCAAGGTCAGTCAAATCCCCACAGGATTTACCTTGAAACCATGTACAGCATTTTGTAGAACTGTTGTCAGACATCTGGATGAGTCCCAGCCATTGCTTGACTAGTTTGCTCTCTGTGAAAGTCTGAGAACATGTTTTCTCTCTAAGTGACTCTCGTTAGGCACACTATACATCATCAATCCCATTCTTCTGTGGCCCCATAATGTCTTTGAATAGAAAATTTGGGACACCACTAAGTTCTTCTACTTTTATTTTTAAGGGACTGGGTAGTTGCCAAGTTTTACTGCTCCAATGTGATCATTCTTAGATATCTAAGGAAGGAAACTTGGCAGGAACTAACTGGAGGCAGAAGAGGTCTTATCCTCCTCTCCAGGAACTTTTGTTTTTGTGTTAGAATCTAACCACAGGCTTTTCTCTTCTCCACTGCCTACCTATAAGGCCTTCTCCCTCAGCCATTTCAGACCACCTTCCCATCTTTTCCCTTTGAGCCGGGGTGTGACTATAGGAAGCAGGCTAGACCCCAGAGCTCAAGGCCTCTTCTTCTCTCTTTGGGATTGAGAAACCAGGCTTTCCAAGTGCTCTAGAAGCTAATTCCTTATTCACCCTAATATCTCAAATCAAGACTAATCAGCCAATGTCTCTTTGAAGCTCCTTCCCATTACTTGAGGCCATAGCCTTGCAAAATGGAGAAAAATCTTTTAGTGACATCTTCACTCCGGACTCTCCTTCCAGACCTAGAGAAGTGCGGTGGTCAGTTGGAATCCTAAGATCCGTTCTCATTGTTGTCTGTCTCCTGTGTTAACTGCTGTTCTCATCTCCATCTCCCCTTCCCATGAAAAAGCAAATCAATCAATCAATTAATCAGTCAATTAATCAACCAATTAAACTACCTTACTTGAAAAATTAGGTAGGCAAGGTATTATCATATTGGACTTTGAAACTAAAAACACCAAAACAGGAAAATAAAATTTAAAATGCGTTTGCTTCTCCCTACACTTGCTAAGAATATTGCACTAGAGTATAAATTTTAAATCTCATGTTTCTGTATGAATACAGAATACAGTGTGGATTTGAGTAGCATTGTGTATGAGCGGCCACACAGGTACAGTGACCCTCCCAATCTCTGTTTGCAGCCCCTCAGATCCATGGAGAAGGAAAAAAAACCCCACAAAGCCTTTAGCCCTCTGAATTCCTCCTCTACCAAATGAGCATGGCTGTAATCTGCCGGAGCAAGGCCTAGCAGAAGCAGCCCTCCCAGCCTCGCCCATTCGGAGGTCCCAGGCGCCGTAACATCTTCCTGGAGTCTTAGCACTCTGGGAGGCTGAGACAGGAGGATCGTAGATTGGAGACAATCATGGGCAAGAATAATGGGGTAAATTTGTTCAAAGAAAGAGGACCATTTTGAGGAGAAATAATAGCAATATGTTTTCATTTACTTTGAGAGATGTTTAAAATTTAGACCTTCACCTATATAATTCCATCACTCACTGTATACATAGGACTTGTCAAACTCAGTAATAAAGGGATAGTCAACTGTCACGTGCAGAAACATTTGAAAGTGCATTTTGCAAAACAATATGTATATACAAATGGACTACAACCATATGAAAATGTGTTCCACATCATCATAATGCAAATTAAAATCATAATTAGATACTGCTGCATGCTCAGCAGAATATCTACCATTGAAAAGACTGAAAACGCCAAATGTTGGTGAGGATGTAGAAGAAATGGAGTGCTCATGTTAGTGAGATTTCAAAATTTTACGTCCATATCAGGAAATGGATTACCAGTTTCTCCACTAAAATTAAAATAAAATTAATTATTCATGACATTTAGCTTTACTTCGAGGTATTTTATGTGTACAATTATGCATATTCATGTTGATGAATTTTTACATATACATACATGATAGCATTACTAAAATGAACATATTTGTCACCTTCAGAACTTTTCTTGTGCAGCCGGGCGTGGTGGCTCACGCCTGTAATCCCAGCACTCGGGAGGCTGAGGCAGGAGGATTGGTGCGAGTTCGAGACCAGCCTAGACTACAAAAGTGAGCTCAAGGCCAGCCTGAACTGCATAGCGAGACCCTGTCTCAAAAAGACAGAAAAAAAAAAAAAAAAAAAAAAGAACTTTTCTTGTGGTTCATTTTAGGAGTGGGTAAGAACATTGGTCTTGACACCTGTCCTTTTAACATATGTCAACTGCACACCATAGCTACTATCTTGTATAAAAGATCTCTCAAATTTACTCATTCATCATGACACAATTTTATACAAAGTGTGAGTGAAACATATGGCGAATATTTAAAAATTTCATTACAATAATATAATTTCTGTTCATGCCCCTCAAAATATTCCCTCTTCTCAAGCATACTCACCCATCATTCTTCCATGTTCTGAAGCAGATCTGGAAGTCCTCTTTCGTGAGCTGTGATTAAAAATCTGGTGAATTCTTCTCCTTAGTGCCAATGGAAGGAAAGGCAAGCACATGAAAACGTTTGCGTCGGTCCCTATGCACTTATGCATGGTACCATGAGAATTCTGGTGGCTCCCAAAAGTCAAAATGACCATGAAAAGTAAAAGTTAGGAATCATCTTGTCATATTGGAGAATCCAGGACAGCACAACTGACTAGCTGTGCACGGGGCATAACAATGGGTTCCAGCAACGCACCCCACACCTTTGTACTATACATTTGTGCTTTAGCATAACAGTAGCCAGCTCTTTGGCTCGGTAGTCACACCTGGGGGATACAGGAAACAATTTTTGTGTCTAGCCATCTAGTATGGTGAACAGCAAGGTGTGTGCATGTGTGCAAAATTATCAAGCTAGGCCTTTAACCCACAAAACACTCTAATAGGCTAGCTATATGCATGTCTACCTGTGCATCTCTTGGGGACAAAATAATGTGCTTCTGTTTTACAAACCTACATTTTACAATAAATGGAATGCAGCTGTTAGTCACAGTAGCTGAGCCTGAGGAAAGAAATAACTATCTGATTTATACAGTTGGCAGATGAATGGCAAGGTATGTATAGGAGATACAAAGTAGCAACAGTGTAGTTTTACCCATAAAATACTCATTGCTAGTTTTTTGTGCATTTATTATTATTTTTTTTAAAGAGTTGCTTTTAGCGTTTCTGGTAGAAGTAGCTCAGTTTAGTGCAATGACATGTGAAAAGCCAGATTTATGTTTTGGAGGAGGTCAACAGTGAATCCTCAGATCATTCAAGCACAGAAGATGAAGATGAGAATGACCTCCTCCTTGACTCCCGAGTCAGGGAAATGTTGCACTGGTTGAAGCACACCCAGGAAACTCAGACCGCCTTGACCCAGATGCCGCAGAAAACAGCAATGTGATGCTTGTTGACGAGTAGAAATGGCACAAAATGGCCAGGCAATCAAATGGTGCCATGCAATGTTAGAACTAGATCCAGAAACATAGTCAGGATCGTGGCAGGGTTAAATGTATGAGGCAGAATGCCAGCCCTGGCATTAGTGCTAGCAGCTGTTTGTAACAGAAAAAATGCCACAAGATGTTGTTAAATACCTAAGTGCTGAATTACAAATAAAGCATTCTGCATGCACCAATGTCCATACTCAAAAATGTATTTATTGCGACAACTCCCTAGCTGAACTGAAGACATTCACATGTCTGCTGCATTTAGAAGGGATTTCTTATAGTAATCACAGGAATGTAAAAGACTTATAAAAATCCATGGAAGTGGACTTTAACTGTGTAGAATAATTAGGACGCTGAGGAGTTTGGTTTCCTTCAAAATTGCTTGAGGTTTGATGACAAAACCATCTGACAAGAAGGAAAAATAACTGATAATCTGGCCATTATCCACTCATCGAGAGATTTTAGAGTCATTGTCATGTAATTTATTTACCATGTGAATACATGATTATGGATGAACACCTTATAGCATTTGCTGCTTGCTATAGGTTCTGACAACATATTCCCCAAAAAACCTTCAAAATATGGCCTAAGCATGTATGCCCTCCTAGATGTGAAGAACGATAACACTTTAGGTACCAGGTCCTTGTTAATACAGTAATAAATCAAATGATATTGTGAACAGACTTTTTGCTCCCTTCTCTCATCAGAATGTGACACCGGACAATTGGATTTTAACTTTCTGATTGATGTTACGTTTTCGAGCAGGTCACAAGTAGCCAGCACAGGAAGTATATGCAGGAACAAAGCAAGAATTCCAAACAAGATATTTCAATTTCAAAATAGAAAATTGTGTAGTATAACCTTTGTATTACAGAAAGGTATAACACTGGCCTCATATATGCAAAATAAGCCTGATATTGATGATGTCAATATTGCATCATGATGGTAATGTTGACATGGCAACCTTGACAAAACGAGATTGAGATGATAGCTTTCTACAGTAAAGCTACAGGCAATGTAGATGCTGTCGATGGGCTATGCAGCAACTATGATGTCACTCAAAACACAAAGCATTGGCTAATGTTTGTCTTTAATCCATTCTGTAACAGGTGTGGCATAAACAGATTGATGGTTTTTTTTTAGAAAGTAACAAGTGAAAAATATCACAGAGAAATTTTCTTAGGTGATTGGAACTGCAACTCCTAAGTGATCATTTACAACAGAGGGAAAACAATATTTCTGTCCAGCTAAATATGCAAAGTAATTGTGGAACATACTAGTGACCTGACAGGCGAATGGGCAGGCTCACCTTTACAAAGACCTCCTACGATAATAGGAAAGTGAAAATGCTGTCAGCTGGGCCCCAGAAAGCAAAACACATATGTTTTGTTCTGGAAAAGAACAGGAAAAACAACACATATGCACTCTCTTTGCCAGTGATACGTGTGTATGGAACGTGCAGTTTTCACGTGTGAAGACTGCCTGGAGTGTGACAGTTGTAGAATGACTATTTCTGTGGTACACTTCTGTTTTCACTTACATCGTAATTCAAATAGATTTTTATTTCTGATGTTCATTTAGATTTTGTAATCAAGTAAACAGGAGATGGGAAAACATTAAGCACTTATTGTATATTTGATATTTTACTGATATCTTATTTTCCTGCTAAATGCACATTGTGCAATATGTTATGAAGCCCATTGACAAAACAAGAGCACAAGAGAGGTGAGAAAAATGGCTTGAGATACAGGAAAGAAAAGCTAAACACCTGTGCTGACGACGGTATGAGCCAGACCCGTGCATGGAGGATCCGGTAATCACGTGTGAAGTCTGCCTTGGCGGCGCCAGCTGAAGCAAACATCGTTTGGCTGTGGACTCTAAGGGGATTTTCACTGTACTTCATAGATGAATTTATTCCCATTGAGTCGATTTTAGAAAATTTTATGGCTTTATGAATGTTCAGTCAATGCTAAAAAATGCAATACCTTAGTTCTATTTTTCTCTGTTACATACTCATTGTTTAATGTCATAAAACTGATAAAATTATTGCATTTACTTATTCATTTTTTTTTGCAGTACCAGGAATCAAACTCAGGACCTTGCACTTGCCAGGCAAGCACTTGTGCCCCTCAGCTACCTCTCCTGCCCCATCAAACTCATACAATTAAAATTAATAATCCATCCAAAGAAATAGTGGGCAATATATTCCCATGATGATGTGCCTTTATCACAAATTGATGCTGTGCCCTGTGAAGATACTTGTGAAAGCGAACTTCCGGAAATGCTTCAGAAAGTGGCAAACATGACAGGATATGTGTGTTCAAAATAAGGGGTGAATAGTTTGGGGAGATTAATAGCAATGTATCTTTTACTATTTAAAGAAAAGAATCCAAACATTCATATAAATTTTGATCATACCTTTTCTAGCCAATAAAAATAATTTTGAATTCCACCTTCTTTCTGACCTCTGTCAACCACTGTCATATTCTTTACTTCCACGACTGACTATTTTATGTTTCTTACAGACAGGAACTCATGCAGTACTTGCCTTTCTCTGTGTAGCTTATTTCACGTGGCACAATCTTCTGTGTTAATGTGGTGCATTTTGTGAGGATTTCTGCAATCTTTGAAATCCATCAAAAACAACATTGATAATATACAAGCAGCAAAACCTACCCTCAAGTAAATTATTTAGGTATGTGTTTTAGTGGTTGGTTTTTCATGATAATGAATTTCCCTTCCTATAATAAATGACCAGACATGACCAAACTAAAGCTTTTTCTGTTTATTTTCTTGTTAGGAATTATGAAAATAGAGAGAGGGATCTTTATGTGGCCATTTTTGTTTGTTTGTTTGTTTGTTTAAGGGCTGCTTCTCAGTCAGAATAAAAATAAACATCACCTCTTCCACCCAACAGCCTCATGCTTCACACTTTCTACACAGGGTTGTGATCTTGGATAGAGCTGAATTGGGCTTGATCTCTTCTTGGACGGGTTTGCTACAAAGTATGTTCAAGAAGTGGAACATTTCAGCTGTGAGTCGCGGCACACACTTTTAATTCCAGCCCTCTGGGAGGCTGATGCAGGAGGATCACAAGCTCTATCCTAGCCCGTGCACTTTAGTGACTTAGTGAGAGCCTATCTCAAAACAAAAGAAAAAAGCAGGTGGGACTGTAGCTTAGTGTGAAGAACTGGTTCTAACCCCACTATGTGGGGTTCCTTGCAGGACCCAACTTGTCAATGTCTGCTCACGTTGATTTGGAAGGTGAAAGACTACATGCTGAAGATGGTGTGTTATTTTCAATTTGAGTCGAGATGGGAAAAACGCGGGACACAATCACATAAATAAAAGTGCATTATTTAGCCAAGCCGTCACTGCGTTGCCAAACATCTGTACTCAGCCAAACTCTATTACCTTTGCTCTTCCCCAACAGATCTGGAGGTCTGAGTGAGCTTGCACTTTACTCCACTGTGGTGAAGTCCCTGGCCTCCGGAAAAAAGCTCTTCTCTCTCTTGTACTTTCATTCATCTTTCTTATAGGTTGGGCCTCAATCCAGCACCAGTTCTGACAAAAGTAGAATTGTCAAGATTTAGTATGATGAGATGAGGACATATTGGTTCTGTTCACTTATATTTAAGCGTTTCCTTGCTGAAAAAATACTTCTGCTTGTATACTTACAATTTGTCTATATTCAATTCTATTTCCAGACATGTCTATAGGTTCACATTAAAACCGGGCCAGATGAACCACACATCGGGCTGAAATAGTTGTTCATATTCTTTTGTTTTAATGCTTGCACAGCAACTTCTGCAACATTAGAGTCAGCGCCTCTGTTAACTGAGGCTTATGATTCTTCCTAGATATTCATATTCCTGTAAGCTAAGACCTTGTTTGTACTGTACACTACTTCCTTAGTATCCAGAAGACTTTCTCACATGTAATAGACGATCAATGTTGACTGACTTAGTAATAACAATGGATTTAAAATCATTAATTGGAAGTTGTTAGTATTATATATTCTCATATGGAATGATTTTACAAACTACGATATTTTTAAGATACAAGTTTAGCAAAGGCCACTGAATATCGTATATATGAGCACTGCAGAAAGTTGAAAAGTTAGCTCATAAACAATATCCTCCCACTCTCAGCTTTAGCTGGCATTTATTACATAAAATTTCCTCTGCAAGAGAGCAAATGTTACCAGATACTAGTACAGAAAAATAGAGCTTCTATAAAAATAAGTCTTTTATAAAAGTCAGAGTTATAAAGAATGATGCCTAACTTAACAAGGATTCAGATTTCCAGCAATATCAAAACTGTCATAAATTCCTAAAGTAGATGAGGCAGCTTGTGAGTCAAGAGAAAATGGGAAGACATAAATCCAGGGTACTTTTTTCTTTTTGAAAAGTGAAATACACAGCAAAAAACTGTTTGGGAAGGATAGATATTTGAGGCACGTGAGTAGGACCACTCTGGCCATGCCAGAAACTCACTAGATACAGCAACAAGACCTGGTATGTGAGTGCAACTTCATCCATCAGACAGACCCAGTGTGAAAAACTGCTACAGAACTCCTCGCACAGAGGCTAGAGGCAAGACCCATCCAGCTGACCCAGGAGCAGAGCAACTTGCAAGAGTGGCACGGCAGGTTGATCTCCAAGGGCTGCGGCAGGAAGAACTGCAGCACGGAAGTCAGACGCAAGCCACACCCCTCTAGATGAGCTTGGACTTGGTAGATCCACATGTGGTGCTAAAGTAAGAACTCTACCAACATTCTGCACTAAAGGGCAGAAGTCAGGGCTATACAAAATGACAAAGAGAAGGGGCAAAACGTGCTCTAGCAGTTTGGAGATAGGATATCACACAAAGTTTTAATATATCATGGACATGGTCAGTGTCCATGACACTAACTGGTGGCCAGGCATCATTTGTGGGACTGAGCTACTGCTATTTCCTTTAATCCATCCTATAGACACAGACAGAATCGTGACCCCTCGGGTGCAGGAGGAGTCTATTTGCAGCATATGCTGATGGACATGTTCTGCTGATGTATACAGAGTAATAGTTGAAAGACTGCTTTTGTATACCTCTTTTTCTCTTGTGTTTAATTGTTTGCCCTATTTGGTGGGTTCTTTCCATTCTCCTTCATGGAATTGTGGTCATTTCGATCCCTCTATAGAATATCTTTTAGTGAACTGTGCAGGGTTGGCTTTATCTTCATGAAATTCTTTAGCTATTCTTTGTCATGGAATTATTTCACTTCTCCATTGAACTTGAAAGAGAATTGAGCAGGGTATATCAGTCTGGGTTGGAATTTTTTTCTTGCAAATCTTGAAGTACTTCGCTCCATGCTCTTCTTGACTTGGTTGTTTATAAAGAGAAAACTGTGTTTATTATGATGGCTTTTCTTTTAAATGTGATCTGTTTCTTTTCTTTAGCAACTTTTTGTATATTGCTCCTGTGCTGAATTTCTGAGATCTTGATTATTATATGTCTGGGTGTGGTTTTAATTGAGTTTATGTTATTTGGAGTACTATATGCTTCAGTTACTTGAATGTCAAATTGCTTTCCCAAATTTGGGAAGTTTTCTGCTATTACTTCTGCCCATATTTTTTAGATTGTTTCTACAGACCCCTTTCTCATTGATGCCTATTAGTTTTATGTTCATCTTTGCATCATCTTACAGATGTTGAGTTATTTTTTTTCTTGCATCCTAGTTGTTTTTAAGAGAACTTTTCTTACCTCTTCACTGGCTTCAGTGGTGTCTTTAAGGTCTGAAAGTCTACTTTCACTTTCATTAAAATAGTTCTGCCAGCCTGTGTTTGAGGTGTTAAGTTCCTGTACAACACTTTGAATATGCCTTATACATTTTATTACTTTCCTATATTGCTCATTAAAGGCTTCAATCAGTTTTCTATTCTCTTACTTTTTATCAGTGTCTTCTTTTGAAGCACTTAGTACTTCTTTTATTATAGGTATTATTTCTTTTTCTACTTCAGAAATTATTTGTGATCTAATTTCCTTTATAACTTTCTTCAATTTCTTTACTTTGGATGCTATTATTTCAGAGATTTCAGGTGTGTGATTTCCAGTTTCTTCTATGCTAGTGTCTCGTGTATTTGCTCTGGGTTGGCTCAGGGCCTGAGTGTAGTTTTCTCCTTCTCTTTTTCATTTTATATAGCCCAGCATTCTGACGTTTGGTGTAGAGCTTTGGTAGAGGTCTTACCTTAGCACCAGATGTGGATCTACCAAGTTCAAACTGGTCCCAGTGGGTGTGGCTTGGGTCCAGCTGCTGAGCTCCACTTCTTCCCGCTGCAGCCCTTGGAGGTGAACCTGCTGTGACATTTGGCAAGATGTTCTGCTCCTGGATCAGCTTGATGGATCTTGTCTCTAGCCTCTCTGCAAGGAGTTTTCCACACTGGGCCTGTCTATTGGATCAAGTTACATTCACATACTGAGCTTTGCTGCTGGGTCAAGTGAGTTTCTGGTGGGCCCTGGGTGGTCTCACTCATGTGCCAGGCCTGGTTGCTTGGTTGAATCTGTAGTTATTCTTGGACCTCCAGCCTGGCTTCTACTTTATTCCTTTTCAGCTATCTCTGCTTTAAGCAGAGTTCTTCTTAAATTTTCTCACCGTTAGGTAAAGCCAGTCTATGAAGGGGAAACACTGCATACAAGCTGCCAAATTATGATCAGTTCTGTTATGTGAGTGTCAGTTTGTTTCTATGCTTAAAGGTACTAAATTAATATACCTTATAAACAGTTTGTCAGTTTATAAACTCTACTTGATGCTATTAGAAGTGCTAATTATTACTTTAACTAGGAAGTCATACGTTTTAATTAATTTTTCTCGCTTTTACAATAACCCTGGGCAGTTTGAGGGTAGTAACCTCACCAAACCTGACCATCAAAGCATTGGGGACTGAGCTAAAGAACTACCGATATCTCAATCTTCTTTAACTGCAAAGATTAGGAATTTGGGTCAGACACAAACTGAGAACCTAGAACCTGCAGAAGAAATTCCAAAGATCAAACCTTGCCTAGAGAGGCACTGACACTAGTGATAAAGCTACGGATTGCAAAAATTTGCAAGGCTCACAAAAAACAAAATAAAGACTTTTGAAATAGATAACGACAAGTTATGGAAGGAAGATGCAACTTCAGACCTGCAACCAACTCAGAACAAGTCCAAGAGACAATGACGTAGAGGACAAGGTAAGATGCCCACCTTGCGTTTCTGAAATCATGGCAACCAAAATAAAGAAACAAATGCATGGAGCTATAGGGAAAATAAGATCAAAATAATCTAGCAGGTAAAAATGTTCACATTTGTAAAGTAAAGGAGCGATAACTCAGCAGAATAAACACTTGCCTGGAGATTGCAAGGGTCTGGTTCAATTCCCAGTTCTGAAAAAAAAAAAAAGAGTATTTTCTTGGCAAATCTAGACAAGAGTTAGATTTTAAAAGGAGATAATAACAGAAAGATGACAAAAACCATGAATGATCAACATAGGAAAGAAAAAGAATATGTGAAGTGGAATCAAATACATGTAGGAAATTAAAGATTACTTTGCAGCTTGGAAAAATAACGAGTGAAACTGAAGATAGAATTTAGACCTTGAAAACAATATCTTGGCTAGAAATAATGAAATAATAATTCAGCAATTGCAAGACAATGCAACGATCAATAATATAGGAATAATTGGTGTCAATGAAAAAGCAGGACTCAACACAAGTGATATAGAAAACCAATTTGCAGAAGTAATAGCAGAAAAGTTCCCAAGCATGGGAAAGCATTCTGACAAACACATAAGTGAGGCATATAGAACTTTAGTTAGCCATAATCAAAATAAATCTATACCCAGACATATAATAATACAGGTCTCAGAAATTCAGAACAAGAAAAGAATATTAAAAGCTATTAGGGAAAAGAAATGGATCACCTATAAAGGAAAGCCCATCAGAATTATACAAAAAAACAAAAACAGAAACAAAAAAAACTTCTCAACACAAACCCTCAAGTCAAGAAGAGCTTGGAGTGAAGTACTTTGAGTCCTGAAACAAAGCAGTTCCAACCAAAATTGATGTACCCTGCCAAATTACCTTTTAAAATTAATGGAGAAATGAGATACTTCCATGATGAAGAACAACTGAAGAAATTCATGGCCACTAAACCAACACTACAAATAGTACTGAAAGGTATTCCAAACAGAGATAAAAATGGCCACAGTTCAACAACAGAAAGGAACTACCAAGCAGGGTAAAAATTAAATAGAGGGGAAAATTAGGGAGCCAACAGCAGGAAAATAACATGACAAAAGTCAATCAATAAATATCAGCAATAATCATCAGTATAAATGGTCTCTATTTTAGTTACTCTTCTTGTTGCTAAGACAAACACCCAACATTTAAAATGAGGGAAAGAAGGGTTTATTTAGCTCACAATTACTGGAGGTTTCAGTCCATATTCACCTGGCTCCAAAGCACAATGGTACATGGCAGAGGGCAACCTTCCATGGTGGTGGCTAAGAGCAAGCGCACTGCGCGAGAGCTAGCAGCTGCTCAAGCACCTAACTTCTCTTCCTACCCTTACATTGAAATGAAAATCGCCTGCCCGATGGGGAGGGGCAGCATCCATTTCCACAATAATCAATTACGAATTCCAGAAGCTGCCCCATGACTGCATGAGGCTTTGGGGGACACCTGTACACCAACCATCACAGTCTCTACCAATCAAAGAAAAAGTTAGGTAGAATGGATCAAAAAACAAGATGAAATAATGTAGCAAGTAAAAGAAGCACAATTAATGGAAAAAAATTCACAGACTAAAAGTTAAAGGGTAGAAAACTATACTCTATGCAACAGGAATCCAGAAAAAGGCAGAAGTAGCTATTCTGTTTGCAAATGATGTGAACTTCAAACCTGGAATGATCAAAAGAGATAAAAAGTTGATTACATATTTGTTCGAGGAAAACTTCAAATGGAAGACATAATAATCAGAAATATGGGAGCATCAAACTATATAAGACAAATATTAATGGACACGAAAAATCAAATGGGCAATAGCACAGTCATAACAAAGGGGCTCGATACCCCGCTGTCACAAATAGATGAACTGGACAAAAAAGTCAGCAAGGAAATATCAGAACTGAGCCAATCTTATGAACAAATGGACTCAGTAGATGTTTGCAGAGCACTCCATCTAACATCAGAATACTTCTCAGCTGCACGTGGGATATTTTCTACAGCAGACCATATATTAGTCCAAAGGACATTTTAAGTAAATGCAGAAGTATTCCATGTGTATTATCTGACCATAGTACAATGAAATTCAAAATGAAAAGCAAAGGAAACCACAAAAACTCCTTAAACATATGAAAATCAACACACTCTTGAAATACCGAAAGGGTCACAGATAAAATTAAAGAAGAAATTAAACAATATCAACAATTAAGGGACTAGGGAGATAGCGCCATGGCACAAGTACCTGCCTGACAAGTGCAAGGTCATGAGTTCAAATCCCAGTCCTGCAAAAAAAAAAAAAAAAAAAAAAAAAAAAAAAAAAAAAAAAAAAAAAAAAAAAAA
>PVJA010022649.1:0-33991 GCA_004027025.1 Myocastor coypus | reverse complement strand
AAAAAAAAAAAAAAAAAAAAAAAAAAAAATTTATTATTGTTATTATTTAAATTTAACAATGGTTATATTACATATTTTCATCATCAGATCAGTTTATTTATTTTTTAAAATTTTTATTTTATTTATTTATTTTTCTCTTGTTTCAGAACCTTTGTTTGTTTATTCACTCATTTTTATAGCCGGCTCAGTCCGCCCTGAGGGCAGGGCTGGCACAGCATGTGGTGCTGGGGATCGAACTGCAGTCCCTGCAGCCACCCAAGCAGGCGCTTTAGACCACTGAGCCATCCTGCCGGGCCCATCAGATCAGTTTAGATTGATAGATATAGATATATAAGATTGATCAAACAATTAAACATTAACACTTTCAATAAACATTACTTTTTTTTTTCTTTTCCCCTTTCTTTTTTTAATAATTGACACATTGGGTATTGTCCTCAAAATAGTTCTACAGAGCACAGTGTGTGGACATGACCCACCTTCTTATTGATGTTGCTAAGAAAAAAAGGCAAAAAAAAGAAAAAAAAAGGAAAAAAAAATTCTTCTCTTTGGTCTAAGAGGAAGCAGATGCATACACAGTCAAATGTTCTGCAATTGCAGTGTGCGATCAGTGAAGCTTGCAATGCTGGAGGCTATTGATCCAAGCCTCCTACAGTTCATCTCATCAATCTAGCTCTGCGTTTCATGCATTGTAATTAAACTGTTTTTTTGCTGGGTGATCAAGGGCAAGTCAAAGCAAGACCTGTATAGCAAAACATTCATCTTTTGTATTTTCCAAGGTCAAATCCCCTAAGGATTAAGTTTGGGACCACATACAGTACTTTGTAGAACTGTTGTTAGTGTCAGCCTTTAGAATGAGTCATGGCCATTGCTTGGCCAGTTTGCTTTGTGTGAAAGCCTGAGAGAGTGTTTTTCTCTGGATGACTCTCCTTAGACACACTATAATTCATTTATCCCTTTCCTCTGAGGTCCCATAATCTCCTTGACCAGAAAATTTGAGACACCTCTGAGTTATAGGACATTACAGCACAGGTTCTCTTATATCCTGAGTCCTTACTGACCTTGAAGGGCTAGGGCCAAAAAAATTTTTTTTTTTTAATTTTATTTATTTATTTTTTCCTTGTTTCAGAACTTTTGTTTGTTTCTTTATTTATTTTTATGGCCGGCTCAGCCTGCTCTGAGGGCAGGGCTGGTGCAGCATGTGGTGCCGGGGATTGAACCACGGTCCCTGCAGCCGCCTGCAGGTGCTTTAGACCGTTGAGCCATCCTGCCAGCCCAAGGGCCAAAATATTGACTATCCTCATAGCCCTTCTTTTTCTCCAATTTTTGGTCTGTTAACTTACATTCTTAACCCGCCAGCAGAAAAGCTTTGTGATACTATTACACTATAACATAGGTACTTGAGCTTATCATCACTGGCTTTCTGAGTATTAAATATCTTTGACTTAGCTTGGAATTGATATTTTCTGACCATCTTTGATATTCTAATAACATTCCATACAAAGTGATATAAGTAGTTACACAGTTTTTACACAGATATTTGGAAATTCAAGGAAATACAAAATTGTAGCCTGTCAAGTCTATGGTATTTGGCCCAGTCTCTTATTTTCAACTAATACACTTGAGAGAGAGAATAACAGTAACTGAATTTACACTGGGAGTAGTGCACATCAAAAAGACAAGAGTGACATGCATTCCAAGAATAGTTTTAATGTTACATGGTGCTATGATTAATATGATGAACCTTTTTTTTTTTTTTAAACAATTATTTTATTTTATTTATTTTTTTTTTTCTTGTTTCAGAACCTTTGTTTGTTTATTCACTCATCTTCATGGCCGGCTCAGCCCGCCCTGACGGCAGGGCTGGCGCAGCATGTGGTGCCGGAGATTGAACCGCGGTCCCTGAAGCGACCCAAGCTTTCCCAAGCAGGCACTTTAGACCACTGAGCCATCCCGCCAGGCCCCAATATGATGAACCTTTGGAAGGTTGAGACCAATATCTGATTCATCCTGTGTACATAAGTGCATGTTTTTGCTCTTGATATGTTTTCTCCTTTATCTGCTTCCAGTCACTTCGTTGTTTAATCCATAACACATTCAGCTGTGTTATGCCCATAAGTTCTTGTTTTCTTCTTTAAAGTTCTTATATTAGGGAGACTATACGATATTTACACATGTAGGTCTGGTTTATTTCACTGAGTATATGTTCAATATACATCCATTTATATATGAAGTCTTCAAACTTATCATTCTTTATAGCTGAGTAATATTCCATTGTATAAAAATACCACATTTTTTTCAAGCATTCTTCATTTATTTTTTTTTTTTTCTTGTTTCGGAACCTTTGTTTGTTTATTCACTCATTTTTTATGGCTGGCTCAGCCCGCCCAAGGGCAAGGCTGGCGCAGCATGTGGTGCCAGGGATCGAACTGTGGTCCCTGAAGCCTCCCAAGCTCCCAAGCAGGAGCTTTAGACCACTGAGCCATCCCGCCAGGCCCCTCAAGCATTCTTCAAATGATGGGCATTTTGGTTGTTTCCAAGATTTGGCTTTTTTTTTTTTTTTTTTTTTTTTTTTTTTTTTTTTTTTTTTTTTTTTTTTGAGACAGAGTTTCACTATGTAGTTTCTTTCTTTTTTTTTTTTTTGTGGGACTGGGGTTCAAACTCATGACCTTGCACTTGCCACACAGGCACTTGTGCCATGGAGTTATCTCCCTAGCCCCTCACTATGTAGTTTCACTGTACACCACATCTGGTAAAAAAAAATTGAAGAAAAACTATGTAAGTTTTTTTTTTTGTCTTTTTGAGACAGGGTCTCGCTATGCAGTTGAGGCTGGCCTTGAGCTCACTTGTAGATCAGGTTGGTCTCAAACTCGCACCAATCTTCCTGCCTCAGTCTCCTGAGTGCTGGGATTACAGGTGTGCACCACCACGCCTGGCACTATGTAAGTTTTATATCCATGATTCAAAGATATATATAATATTTATTGATTTATTTTTGTGGGACTGGGATTCGAACTCATGACCTTGTTCTTGCCAGGCAGGCACCTGTGCCACAGAGCTCGCTCCTTGGTCCCAATATATATATAACGTTTAGAAAATAATAGTGTAATTACAAAAAAGTGAAAACTACTTTCTTTTTTTTGTTGTTTCTTTCATTTTCTCGTCTTTGGTGCTGGGTGTTTGGTTGCTGGTGATGACCTTTTTAGTAAAAGTGCACAGTTAGCTTGAATTTGAGATTTCAGGTGGGATCCCCTGGAGTCACCCTGATCCAGTCCAGTTTACAGAGCTGTGCTTTTATGCACAGGGTTGAGGGGTTAGTGGGCTGGGCTTGGAGGTGGAGGGTAAGCAGAAAGGAGTGTGAGACTGGGAGAGTGAAAATGGCTGCTTCTGCCCATCGTTGTAGGGACTCTGGCCGGTGTGCCAAGTACTAGCAGAGTGTATGGAGAACAGCCTCTGGCAACTCAGGGCTGGGGAGGGTACAGATAGAGCTCAAACCTATCCCTGAGTTCAAACCCAGGACCTGGCACAGGGTAAGCGTGTGCTCTGCCCCTGAGCTATACCCTCAGTGTAGTTCAAAGACACCCCCAGGTAGTTTTGCAAAGAGTGATTTCATTGGTGACTGAGCCTTGGTGACCTTAGTACTTGGGGAGGGCTTTGTCTCTACCCCAGTAGACAAGGTCCTTGGCCAGGTAACTGCGGCTCTGAGAGGAGGGATGGGTGGGGCCTTCTTTGCTTGGTAAAGGGCAACTGGCAGCCAAAGGTCTCTGGGGCCCAACAGTTATTCCCCAGCCCTTATCTGTCATTCCTGAGACTGAGACACCCAGTCCAAAGGTGTCTGAACGGAAAGCAGGAGTTGGACAGCATGGAGAACCCCATGGCAGCAGGCCTTTCGTGGGGACCTCACTAACTCTGCTGGGATGGAAGAAGCCAGGAAACCCTGGACCCTGAGAAATGTGGACTGTGAAAATAGTAATAGTTAATGTTTATTAAATACTTGCCATTGGTCATGTTTACTAAGCTTATCTCTTCAAATTCTTAAGCCACTCGATACAAGTAGAGGAAGATGAGGAAACTGGGAATCCAAAGAGTTTAAGTGAAAGGGTTAAAAGCTTGTAACTAGCAGGTAGGAGAGGGGGATTTGGACCCATGCAGTCAAACACTGAGTCTGCCCAGGCGCTACACAACTTTTGGAGCCACAGGCCTCATCTGAACTGGCCTCTGGCTGTGGGACTGGCTGCCTGTCTCTTGCTGCTCAGTCACCTTCTCTGGAAAGTGGAGATAAAGCTTTTGCTCTGTAGATGAGCTGGCACTGACTGGCATGCATTCTGGTGGCCCCCACGCCTGAAGGGAAGCTCCATCCAGTCAGGCTGGACAAGCAGCCTTATTCTTGCCTGGCTTCTCTTGGAGGCCCTGGAGCTTGGAGTTGTAGACCAATGCCTCATACCATTTCTTGCTAAATTGAGCAATGTTTGCCACTCAGTTCAGATTCTGCCCTGATCTTAGCAGTATTATATGTATTTAAGAGGCTTTAGAAGCAAGGCAAGGTGATATACACCCACTTTTTAACACTAAGGGACACTGAGGTAGGAAGTTCTCAGTTTTGCATAATGAGACTGTGTGTCAAAATTTTAAAATGGGCTGGCCTGATAGCTCAGCAGACTGAAGCACCTGCTTAGGCAAAGCGCAGCAGCCGCGGTTCAATCCTCCACTACCCCCACCCACAGAGAGCACTGAGGCAGTGATTGAGACTGGGCATGGTGGCCCGAGCCTGTAATCCCAGCACTTGGGAGGCTATAAACAGGAGGATCACTACAAGTCTGACCTATGTAGTGAGACTCTGTGGACCATGTCCTAAATACAGAAAAGAAAAACAAAATATTTAAAATGAATTTTTTGGGGGCCCAGCAGGATGGCTCAGTGGTCTAAAGCACCTGCTTAGGAAAGCTTGGGCGGCTGCAGGGACCACAGTTCAATCCCCAGCACCACATGCTGTGCCAGCCCTACCCTCAGGGCAGGCTGAGCCACCTATAAAAATAAATACAGAAAGAAACAAAAGTTCTGAAACAAGAAAATAAATAAAAATTTAAAAATAAAACGAATTTTGTTTACAGGTCTGTGAATGTAGCTCAATGCAAAGGGTATGGATTCCACTCCCAGTATAGGGGGAAGGAGTGGAGAAACCTTCAGACATAACAGGACAAATGCAGACTGCAGAACAGCGGGACAGAGGGGAGCTGCAGGAGCTCTTCTTTTTTTTTTTTAAGAATTTTTTATTTTATTGGGGGCCTGGCAGGATGGCTCAGTGGACTAAAAGCTCCTGCTTAGGAAAGCTTGGGCGGCTGCAGTGACCACAGTTCCATCCCCGGCACCACATGCTGCGCCAGCCCTGCCCTCAGGGCAGGCTGAGCCGACCATAAAAATAAATAAACAAACAAGAGTTCTGAAACAAAAAATAAATAAATAAAAAATTAAAAATTCTTTAAAAAAAAAAAAGAATTATTTATTTATTTATTTATTTTCTTGTTTCAGAACTTTTTTTTTTTTTTAGAATTTTATTTATTTTGGGGCCTGGAAGGATGGCTCAGTGGTCTAAAGCATCTGCTTAGGAAAGCTTAGGTGGCTGCAGGGACCGCGGTTCGATCCCTGGCACCACATGCTGCACCAGCCCTACCCTCAGGGCAGGCTGAGCAGGCCATAAAAAAATAAATAAACAAACAAAAGTTCTGAAACAAGAAAAAAAATAAATTAAAAAAAAGAATTTTATTAATTTTTTTATTGTTTCACAACTTTTGTTTGTTTCTTTGTTTTTATTTATTTATTTGTTTGTTTGTTTGTCTTTTTCAGACAGGGTCTCACTATGCTTTTCAGGCTGGCCTTGAGCTCACTTTTGTAGCCCAGGCTGGTCTTGAACTCGCACTGATCCTCCTGTCTCAGCCTCCCAAGTGTTGGGATTACAGGCATGCACCACCACGCCTGGCTTTTCTTTTTTTTAAAGAATTTTTTATTTAATTTATTTTTGTTTCAGAACCTTTATTTGTTTATTTACTCATTTTTATGGCTGGCTCAGCCCGCCCTGAGGGCAGGGCTGGCTCAGCATGTGGTGCCGGGGATCGAACCGCGGTCCCTGAAGCCGCCCAAGCTTTCCCAAGCAGGTGCTTTAGACCACTGAGCCATTCCTCCGGGCCCTGCGCCTGGCTTTTTTTTTTTTTTTTTTTTCTTGTTTCAGAACTCTTGCCTGTTTATTTATTTATTTCCATGGCTGGCCCTGCCCGCCCCGAGGGCAGGGCTGGCGCAGCATGCGGTGCCAGGGATCGAACTGCGGTCCCTGAAGCCACCTAAGCTTTCCTAAGCAGGCGCTTTAGACCACTGAGCCATCCTACCGGGCCCTGCAGGAGCTCTTCTGATCCAAACAACAGAACAGTTGGTTCTTCTACTTTTGGACTCTGGAATTTGTACTAGTGTGTCCCCAGTGTCTCAGGCCTTTGGACTTCTCAGGTTCTCCAGCTTGTGGATAGCACTGTGTGGGACCCCAAGGCCTTCACAGTCACCTGTGCCAACACTCTCCATATACAGTGTGCATCTGCCTGGTTCAGTTCTGTGAAGAACCCTGGCCTTCGCAGGATCTCTGTCTCTTTTGAGCCTCTGCTTCCAGATCTGTAAGCAGGAGGTATGCTATCAAAGGGCTGTGCGGGGCTGGTGCTGTAACGTGCATAGTGTATGGAGAGGAAGCTTCGGCAAGTGGTAGCCCTTACTTTTATCATGTATTACAATGCAATTACTGGCATCTAGCACAATGCTTGATGCATAATTGGCATTCAATAAATATTTCATAAACCAATGGGTAAATGTTTACTTGTCAGCACCTCCCCACTACCTTATAAGGTTCTCAAGGACAGGGACCCAATTTTGTTTATTTCTGTGTCCCCTGTATTGGCCAGAACGCCTGGCATGTGGGAGTGCTTAGTAAATGCTCACTGTTTGGCCTGAGGAGATAATGGATGTGGACAGCCAGCCTCTGTGGAGCGGCAAACCACAAGGTGACTGAGAATTTGCTAATGGAGAAATCAGCTGATGCCAACTGAATCTTAGCTTCTTAAAGGAAATTTTTTACTTCCTGACATGCTACCAGAAGCAACTGGCCCCATTGATGAAATCTTTTTGCCTAAAAAGTTGAATTTTAATCAAGTTAAACTCTACACCTGAGTATCTTGTGTTACATATGAGATAGAGGAACCTTTCTAATGCTATCTCCAGGATGTACTTGAGCCTGAGGCAGTGAAGGGACCACCAGCCACATGACAATAGAGGACAAAAGGCTGCGTGACAAAATCAAACTCTGGACACAATAGTTGACTGTTATCAACTATTATCTTTTATAGCAGGGCATGCTTTAACAGGCCAGTCATGAGACTCAGCTAAAACCACAGCAGCAGAGTGGTTGCATGAAATGAGAAATTGTTACCAAATAAAAAACCTAAACAATCCTTTGAGCTTCACTTGCTCTCGGTCAACTTAAAACCACTCATTTTGGAGGTCATGCAGCTGGGCACTACATTATTAACTTCCCACTGGCTCGTTGTAGATAATGCTGTGACATGTGGGTTCTGATAATGGTTGCCTGGGTTACTCCCCAGGGGTCTGAAGGCCACTTTTGCTGAGAACACTGACTCTTCACTTGGGCCCACAGTTGTTGGATGGGTGACTAGACCGGGCAAGGGGCGTGGCATCTCTGTGTCCATATTGCATCTGTCCCTTTTGCCACCTTAACTCTTGAGTCAGATTCTACTCAACTCTGCATGTAGACTGTTATCAGTTAAGAAGTGTTTTGTCCAAGACTATGATACAGGGCTAGCTTAGCCTAGTGCTGGTAGGAACTGGTACATACTTCCTCCACCCTACCCTGGAGCTTTTTCAGGAGATCCAGCACTGAAAGTCACCAGCCCTGTCATAAAACCAGGGTTTATGCAAGGTGATGACGCCAACTTTGAGAACAGCTCAGTAGTTTCTGAGTGATGTTGACTTCCTGTTAGTCCACTGTTACGGTTTTGATTTAAAATGTCCCCCTGGTCAGGCATGGTGGCACACACCTGTAGTCCCAGCACTTGGGAGGCTGAGGCAGGAGGATCAATGTGAGTTTGAGACCAGCCTGGACTACAAACGTGAGCTTAAGGCTAGCCTAAACTGCAGAGCGAGACCCTGTCTCAAAAAGACAACTAAAATAAAATAAAATAAAATAAAATGTCCCCTAGGGGCCTGGAGCAATAGT
Organism: Myocastor coypus; assembly: GCA_004027025.1. Lineage (NCBI taxonomy): Eukaryota > Metazoa > Chordata > Mammalia > Rodentia > Myocastoridae > Myocastor > Myocastor coypus. Next base: position 25,728 of record PVJA010022649.1, on the reverse strand, counting down.
TCAGAGGTATAAGCACTGACCTGGCAAGTACAAGGACCTGAGTTCAATCCCCAGCCCCACATGCTGGGTGCACCATCTCAGCCCCGGATGCAATAAAAAATAAATAACTGTTATTAAAAAAAATAACTAATAGGGGCCAGGGAGGTAGTTCCATGGCACAAGTGCCTTCATGGCAAGTGTGAGGTAGTGAGTTCAAACCCTGGTCCTGCAAAAATAATAATAAAATGTGCCCCCAAAGTATCATGGGTCCAGAAGGGGGCCTTCGGAAAGTGCCTGGATCATGGGGTGCTGTACTCAGCAGTGGGCTAATCGGTGGAGGAGTGGTTCACTGATGTGCAGCAAGCACTCAGGCCCTGGTTGGAGAGAGTGGGTTGCAGGGCATGACCTGGAAGGATGTGTCTTTATCCCCTAGGATGTGCTCTTGCTCTGATTCTTCTGCTTTCTTCCCTATCTGGCTGCCACAGCTTGACTCTCCACTGTGCCCTTCCACCTTGCCGTTTCTGCCTTAGACCCGGTCAACCATGAACTAAACCCTTTGCAGTAGTGAGCCCAAAAAACTGCTCTTCTTTTAAGTTGTGGGTGTCAGATATTTCCTCCAATAACAGCAAGTTGACTGTGCACCTACTAAGTACAAGGCTAGGGTGTTTTGTGCAGGATGATGGCCCGGACATATGAATGTTCAACAGGTTAACCATGACCATCTGGGGCCCAAGCCTATGACAAGAAGAAACATCTTTTGAAACCATGTTCTTTTTCTTTTTTTTAATATCCAGCTCAGCCTTCCCTGGGAGTGGGGCTGGTGCAGCATTTGGTGCCAGGGATTGAATCACAGTCCCTGTGGTTGCTTAAGCTTTCCTAAGCAGGTGCTTTAGATCACTGAACCATCTCGCCAGCCCATGAAACCATGTTCTTAGCCACTGAAAAATACCAGACTTTATTTTTATTTATTTATTTATTTATTTTGTCTTTTTGAGACAGGGTCTCGCTGTGCAGTTCAGGCTGGCCTTGAGCTCACTTTTGTAGCCCAGGCTGGTCTCGAACTCACACCAATTCTTCTGCCTCAGCCTCCCAAGTGCTGGGATTACAGGCGTGCGCCACCATGCCCGGCAAATACCAGACTTTAGCTATCCCAACAAATCCATAAAAACCCTTTGTCATCCTCATTCTGTGAGCAACAGTTTGGTCTCTCAACCAATTGCTTACTCTTTTATTTTTTTAGAATTGTATTTTTATTTTTTAATTTTTTTTCTTGTTTCAGAACTTTTGTTTGTTTATTTATTTATTTTTATGGCCAGCTCAGCCTGCCCTGAGGGCAGGGCTGGTGCAGCATGTGGTGCCAGGGATGGAATCACGGGTTCCGGCAGCCACCTAAGCTTTCCTAAGCAGGCATTTTAGACCACTGAGCCATCCTGCCAGGTCCCTGCTTGCTCTTTTTAAGCACAACCACAATTCCCCTCTCCCATCAATAAACTTATGCCTCTGCAGGAATATGTGTGCTTCCAACATTCGGGCCCAGTCTCATTTCTGCCTCTGGGTCAAATAATTGGATCATACAATATTCCCCACTCGCACTACTGGGTACTGAATGCAGGGCCTTTGCACTGAGATACATTCCCAGCCCTTTTTTATTTTTTATTTTGAGACAGGGCCCTAAGTTGCTAAATTGCCCAGATGGAGATCCAAGTTGTGATCCTCCTGCTTCAGATGCCAGAGTGCTGGGATTATGGGCACACACCATTCATTATGCTTGGCCTTTTTTTTTTTTTTTTTTTTTTTTTTTTTTTTTTTTTTTTTTTTTTTTTTTTTTTTTTTTTTTTTTTTTTTTTTTTTTTTTTTTTTTTTTTTTTTTTTTTTTTTTTTTTTTTTTTTTTTTTTTTAGGTGGAATTGGGCTCTGTTATTCAGCCTAGCTCCAAATTATGGGCTCAAGCTCCTGCCTCGACCACAAATAGCTGGGACTACAAAAGAGGTCACATGAAATCAGGATGAGACATTGTTTAAGAAATTATGTCCAAATACAAATAAAAATGGATACATGCATTGCCTTGATTGTTCTGGTGGTTTTGCAGTATATGAAAATGCAAAGGCTCAGCAAATTGTATATTTTATGTATATTAGTCAAATATAACTTAAAAAATGGAAAAAGTGGGGTAAAGAAATATGTAGACATAAAGAAATTATGGGGGGCCGGTGAGATGGTTCAGTGGTCTAAAGCGCCTACTTAGGCAAGCTTAGGCAACCACAGGGACTGCAGTTTCATCTCCGGCACCACATGCTGCACCAGCCCCACCCCCAGGGCAGGCTGAGCCAGCAATAATAATAATAATAATAATAATAATAATAATAATAATAACAATAATAATAATAATAATAATAATAATAAATTAGAAAGAAAAGAGCAAAACCCCACAAAATTTTAAAAAAGGAAATTATGGGACCCTAACAGAAATAAAAGAGAAGCTCTTGCTTTCTTTGATTCAAAGTATGATTTTTCAAAAAATAAACCACTAGGATTGGTGAGATGGCTCAGTGACCCAAAGCACCTGCTTAGGAAAGCTTAGGCAGCCACAGGGACAGCAGTTTGGTCCCCAGCACAACATGCTCTGCCAGCCCCACTCCCAGGGCAGGCTGAACTGGTCATTAAAAAAAAAAATAATAATAATGGGCCAGCGAGATGGCTCAGTGGTCTAAAGTGCCTGCGGAGGAAAGTTAAGGAAGCGCTGGGACCGCTCCTCGATTCCTGGCACCACATGCTGTGCACCCCACCCCAGGGCAGGCTGAACCAGCCATAACACAAACAAATAAATGAGGTTTAAGAGAAATTTCAAAAAAACAAAAAAACACTGGGCTGGGGATATAGCTCAGCTGCACAATCATCTGCCTGAAAGTGCAAAGCCCTGGGGGCTGGAGAGATAGCGCAGTAGAATAAGCACTTGCCTGGCAAGTGCAAGGGCCTGAGTTCAATCCCCCATTCTGCAAAAAAAAAAAAAAAAAAAAAAAAGACAACCCTCAACAGCACTCATTATTTAGCACAGAGGAGGCTGAGGCCGGAGAGTTCCTTCAAGTTAAAAGCCAGCTGGAGCCACAGAGCAAGAAGATCTTGTCTCAAAGCAAACAAACACCTCAAGGAATGCCCATTTGGGGCCCGGCAGGATGGCTCAGTGGTCTAAAGCACCTGCTTGGGAAAGCTTGGGCGGCTTCAGGGACCGCGGTTCAATCCCTGGCACCACATGCTGTGCCAGCCCTGCCCTCAGGGCAGGCTGAGCCAGCCATAAAAATAAATAAATAAACAAACAAAAGTTCTGAAACAAGAAAAAAAAATTTAAAAAAAAAGGAATGCCCATTTGATGATACTGAGGAATCACTACTAATTTTATTAGGCATGATGACTTAATATCATGAGGGCTATGTTTAAAAGTCATTTTTACCACAAATACAGACTATAATCTTTACAGGGAAAATGACATATTATCTGGAATTTGCCTTAAGTTAGTCTGCAAAAGCAAACATAAAAAATACTATTATAGAAAGGTTAAACAAAATTTAGTACAAAAAGCCTGGGGAAATAGCCCAGTGGTCTAAGTGCCCACCTGGCAAGCTCAAAGACCAGGGTTCTATCCTCTGTATCAAATGTCATGCGGCCCTGGAACCCTGGGATGCCAAGATGGCCACCAAAACCAGATGTGATGGTGCATGTCTGTAATCCCAGCACTTGGGAGGCTGAGGCAGGAGGATCAATGTGAGTTTGAGACCAGCCTGGGCTACAAACGTGACCTCAAGGCCAGCCTGAACTGCATAGTGAGACCCTGTCTCAAAAAGACAAAAAATAAAAAATAAAAAACAAAGCCAAAATTGCATCTAGGGATGAGGATTTGTCTCAGTGGTAGAGCACTTATCTAACCTGTACAAAGCCCCGGGTTCACTCCAAAGAACCACAAAATGAAACAATCCCAGCATGGTGGCACTTACTTGCAACTTAGCACCTGGGAGGCTGAGACAAGGAAATCTCAATAAGTTCTAGGCCAGCCTAAATTATTGCATAACAAGCCCTGTCTCAAATCAAACCAAAGCAAACCACAACCACAACAAACCACATCTTCTTATCTACTACAGTGTGAGCCAGGGAACTGCCCAGGAGTTTAGACCCTGGGACCATGTCTAAAAAAAAGAGACCCGGGGCCTGGCGGGATGGTTCAGTGGTCTATAGCGCCTGCTTAGGAAAGCTTAGGCGGCTTCAGGGATTGCGGTTCGATCCCTGGCACCACATGCTGCGCCAGCCCTGCCCTCAGGGCAGGCTGAGCCAGCCATAAAAATAAATAAACAAACAAAAGTTCTGAAACAAGAAAAAAATAAAATAAAAAATAAAAAAATTCTTTAAAAAATAAAATTAAATTTAAAAAGAGGCCTTGCATTTATTCCTTGGTATCAGCATGGAATCATATGTGAAAATAGCTATAGAATATTTTTAAAATGAGTACGATAAGCCGGGCCCGGTGGGATGGCTCAGTGGTCTAAAGCGCCTGCTTAGGAAAGCTTGGGTGGTTTCAGGGACTGCGGTTCGATCCCCGGCACCACATGCTGCGCCAGCCCTGCCTTCGGGGTGGGCTGAGCCAGCCATAAAAATGAGTGAATAAACAAATAAAGGTTCTGAAACAAGAAAAATAAATAAATAAATAAATAATTAAAAAAAAATGAGTACAATAAGCCAACTACAGCTGATCCCAAGTAAGTATTCAGGGGAATATACATAATTGTTTGTTTGTTTGACACAGAGTCTCTTTATGTAACCCAGGCTGGCCTCTAACTCCTGGCCATCCTCCTGGCTCCGTCTCTTAAGTATTTGGATGGCAGGCATGTGCCACAGTGCTCGGCCTGTGTATGTATAAGTTATATGTGAATGCTATAACCACTTCAAGGGGTTTGCATATCCATGGGTCTTGGTATCCACAGCCTTCCTGGACCCAATCCCATAGATGCCTGGTGAGGACTGCACACTGAATTGTTTATTTTGTCTCTGAAATAAAACTGCAGGTAGGAGTGGCCCAGCTGCAAAGGGTGGCGCCCCTATCAGTTACCACCATTTCAGCAGGAGGTAGGAGCAAATCCAGTTTCGCCCCATGTGCTGGCAGTTGGCCTGGCAGAGGTGTCAGGAGCCCCTAGGGTGGGGCAGCAAGAACACAGCCACTCTCAGACAGCCTGCAGCTTGGAGACTGATTGGATTGCAACCCCACAATTCCAATTTTCCCAGAGGTTTCCCTCTAGGGGCTGCAGGTGGCTCCTCTCAGCAGAGGGGAGGGACACCCCTTACAGTCTAAACAGCATTATTACCTCCTTTGCCAGCAGATGAAAGGGCCACCTGGGGATTAATCATTAGCCTCAGGCCACCAGGACACCCAGGAAAGTCTCAACAGGGACACCTGGAGCCTTTGGTCCACTGAGAGAAAAATGCCAGTTGGCATGCAGTGGGAGGAGGGCCTGTTATCTTTCTGGAGAGATCTCCAGAGGCCCACATTTCTTTTCTTTGTTGATGCTTAAAATTCCTAAAATTTCAACTCTTGGATTTTCTTCTCCCCATTTGAAAAACTATAGTCAGGTGTGGTGGTGAATTTTGCAATCCCAGCACTTGGGAGGCTGAGGCAGGAGGACCACTTCAAGTTCAAAACCAGCCTGGGACATAGAGTGAGTTGAAGACCAACCTGGACTACAAAGAAAAAGTGAGTGACAGAGAGAGTGCAAAATGGACTTTATCACTTGCATTGACAGGGTTGGATATAATCTCAAGGAGGGCCCACAGACCCCTCCCAGAAGCCCATCCCTGGACACTAGGTTAAGACCCTATCCCTTGATGGACTTCACTAGCTTCAAGATTTTCCTTCCTTGAAATAAGCTAGGTCAGCCCTTGGAATTCTTTAAGATGCAAATAACCCTGAGAGGGTCGAACTGACTAGCCAGTGTGAAAGTTTTTCTTACACCAGAGATAGCCTAGGAGGACTTACCAGTGGGGGGGTAAAGTAAAGGCAGTCAGGGGTCAGTTGCGGAGACATGCAGGTAATTTAGGATTTCAAGTGCTCATAGCTAACTGGAATTTAGGACCTTGCACTTGCCAGATAGGAGCTTTTGTTGCTGAACTGTCCCCCAGCCCTCACACAGCTAACTTTTTTTTTTTTGTGGGAGAAGGGTTCGAACTCGCAACCTTGCACTTGTGCCACGGAGCTACCTCCCCAGCCCTTACACAGCTAATTTCTGTAGAACATTTACACATGAATTTTCATGGGAGGCTAGCCAAATAGTTCAGTGGATTAAACTGCTGCTGACTGGGTGTGGTGGTGCTTGCCTATAATCCCAGATCTTGGGAGGCTGTAAACAGGCAAATCACTGAGTCTGATCTAGTAGTGAGACCCTGAATACCCTGTAGACCTTTCCCTAAAATATAAGTAAATAAATAAATAAAATAAAAATACACATGAACTTTGTTAATACAATGGTATCAACACTTCCTTTTTTGTTTTTTGAAATAGACTCCAACTCAGTTCAGGCTGGCTTTGGACTCATGATCTTCCTGCCTCAGTCTCCCAAACACTGAACTACAGGCTAACATTTCCTCTTTTTAATACTAGGACTTTTGGGGGCTGGGGAGATAGCTTCAATGGCACAAGTGCCTCACTAGCAAGTGTAAGGTACTGAGTTTGAACCCCAGTCCAGCAAACAAACAAACAAACAAACAAACAAACTAGGGCTTTTGAAATAAGATACTGAGCTACATGCCCAGCACTTTGAGACAGGGTCTGGTTAAATCACTATTTGGGCCTCAATTTCCGTAAGTGCTGAGATTATAGGAGGGGCCAAGTCCACTTTATCATCTCTATTTTGTTGTTGTTTTGTACCAGGAATCCAACTCAGGACCTGTTTGTCGCTTGCCAGGCAGCCAAGCTGTATCCCACGGTGCAACATCTCCATTTCTGGCTGAGGAAATGGAACTGCCAGAGCACTGCTTCACTCAATCCCCACACCAAAGAATCCCCGCTTGACAGAACGAGAAAGTGAGGCAACTCACAAGCTGCCACACAAAGCCCCGCCTCCAACGGGAGCCCCTTTATGCTTCTTCCTCAGTAGTGACAGCCAGCCCGAGGCAGGCGGGGACAACCTTTTCTGACCTTCCCTAGAGCTCGGAGAAGGACTTGCCAAGAAGTCGGAGGAGCCATCAGGCCTGACTTGTCCTTGCGGTCCCTAATTGTTTTCTAAAATCTTTTTTTATCGAATTAACAGAGTGTAATGGAAGAGTCATCAGAGTCTCTGCAGAGTTCGAAGGCCAGGGCTTGTGGGTAGAAGAAAGTGAAATCCTGGAGGCCCCCTGGGCCCGCTGGTGGTATAAGATATGTATTTTTTTTTTTAACATAACTTGGAGGAAAAAAAAATAAACGGACAAGGCCGCCCCATGGGGGAAACGCCTTTCTCTTTTTCCATTATCTTGTTTAATGCACAATCGGGCAGGAGCCTCAGGAGAAAAGGAAATGCCAGTCTCTTCCCTTTGAGCCTCCTGGTGGGTTAGGAGGCACAGGGAGCCAACATGCAGAAATCCAAAAGGCTGGGCGTGTACTGTGAAGCCCATTAAAACGTAGGGTCAGCTTGCTGGGAGGGGCTGGCTGGTGGGAAACAGAGTCTTGGTTTGAGACAACACCTCTCCAGTGTAGATACGAAAGGCCTCTGTGGGCCCAGATTCACCTTCAGCCCCAGGTGAAACACTCAAAACATGCATGTCCCCACAAGGCGGGGAAAGAGGAGTGGATCTTTCAAAAGAACACCCTTCAGCCTTGGCATACCAAGTACCATTCAATGGCTGTTTTTGCATTAGTCACTATCAACTCACACAGGCAAGATCACTGACTTGACTAAGGTATTGCACCTAGGGATTGGCACATGTGTGCATGGGTGCATGTACACACACACACACACACACCATTGTTTTGTAGTTCTGACCACACTTGTACAACAAAGGGAAAGGAGGTATCTTGGTCAGCATAACCAAACCATGCAGATGTGGCTAGCCCCAGACAGGGAAGCTATCAGGCCTACCCTTGCCTGTCTATTTTGTCGTTAGTTCTAACCTTACTTCACTGGGCACAGATTTCGCCAGAGAAGGTGGTGAAACTGGTGTGACAGTAGCACAAAGAGCCCCCATTCAGAAATCAGAGGATCCTGGATTCTCTTGACTTGTTATAAGACACTGAATGAGTTCTCTACAAAGAACAGGTTTGAACATTTTCTAAGGGGTCTTTTCCAGGACATAATTTTTAAAAAATGGATTGAAGGTCGACGAGATAGCTCACTAGACTAAGCATCTGCTTTGGCAAGTGCAGGGACCAGGGTTTGATCCCCAATCCCACATGCCATGCCAGCCCCATCCCCTGAGACCAAGTCTGGGCTTGGTGATGCATACCTGTAATTCCAGCACTGGGGAGGCTGAAAATAGGAGGATCACTATGAGTTCGAGCTATGCAGTGAGACTCTACCAAATACATAAAAAATGGCAAAAAAAAAAAAAAAAAAGGATTGAGGGCTGCGTAGCTCAGTGGTAGAGCACTTACCTACCATGCACAAAGTCCTGGATTTGATTCTGAAATTTATTTATTTATGTTTTTTGTATTGGGAATTGAACTTAGGACCTTGCACTTGCCAGTCAAGCATCATGCTGCTGAGCTATATCCTGCCCCCACCCATTTAAAAAAAAAAAAAAATATATATATATATATACTTAGTACAGGAGCCAGGGGCTGGGGAGATAGCTCCGTGATACAAGTGCCTGCCTGCCAAGTGCAAGGTCATGAGTTCAAATCCCAGTCCCGCAAAAAAAAAAAAAAAAAGTACAGGAGCCAGCAAGATGGCTCAGTGGTTTAAAGCGCCTGCTTAGGCAAGCTTAGGCAACCACAGGGACTGTGATTCCATCCCCGGCACAACATGCTGTGCCAGCCCCATCCCCAGGGCAGGCTGAGCCAGCCATAATATAAAAAATAATAATAATAAATAAAATTTTTAAAAATGTATTTAGTATAGGGCCTACAGGGTCTCGCTACACAGATCAGACTCATAGTGATCCTCCTGTTTTCAGCCTCCCAAGTGCTAGGATTATAGGCAAGTGCCACCATGCCCAGTCTTTTTTTGTTTGTTTATTTTTTATGGCCTGCTCAGCCTGCCCTGGGGGTGGGGCTGGCACAGCATGTGATGCCAGAGATCGAACCTTGAACCTCGGCTCCCTGCAGTTGCCTAAGCTTTCCTAAGCTGGTGCTTTAGACCACTGAACCATCTCACCAGCCCCACCATGCCTAGTCTTAATCTCCATCTCAGTGGCCCTGGGGGCCAGACAGACACAAGGCACACCGGTGAGCATACCCTGGTTTTCACACCTGCCTAAGCAGGTCTGCTGAGCTATCTGGTCGACCCCTCCCCTTTTTTTTGGTGGGACTGGGGTTTGAACTTGTAACCTTGCACTTGCCAGGCAGGCACTTGTGCCACAGAGCTATCTCCCCGCCCCTATTTTTATTTATTTTTCATTTATTTATTTGTTTATTTATTTATTTTTTGTGGAACCCACTTAGGACCTTGCACTTGCCCAGGCAGGCACTTGTGCCCCTGAGCTATCTCCTCAGCCCCTGCCCCTATTTTTTATTTTTATTATTTATTTATTTATTTATTTATTTAAAGGATTTTCTAAAGTTTATTTTTATTTATTTTTTCTTGTTTCAGAACCTTTGTTTGTTTATTCACTCATTTTTATGGCCGGCTCAGCCCGCACCCCCGCCAGGGCAGGGCTGGCGCAGCATGTGGTGCCAGGGATCGAACCTCGGTCCCTGAAGCCTCCCAAGCTTTCCCAAGCAGGTGCTTTAGACCACTGAGCCATCCCGCCGGGCCCCAGGACCAAGGTTTGAACTCATGACCTTGTACTTGCCAAGCAGGCATTTGTGCCACGGAGCTATCTCCCCAGTCCCTTGTCCCTATTTTTTAATAAGTAAAAAAATTAATAAATGAAAGGTTGAACTGAAGTGCGGAGGATGCAGCTCAGGGGTATTGCACTTGCAGTGGTAGAGTACTTACTTGGGTAGCATGTGGAAGCTTAGGGTTCAATTCCTAATTCCCAGTACTATTACTAATGAAAAAACCCTGCAGCTCCAGCTGGAGAGTCAGGAGCCACTCCAAATGAAACTGTTACAGAAAGGCCCTTGGCATCAAAGAGAGGTGGTTAAAGTTGTGCCCCACTTTCCGCTGCTCTCAACTTCTTGCCTTAGCTGCCTATCTGTCAAATGGGAAAGTAACACAGCTCTCGCTTTGGGTTGTTTTTTTTTTTTTTTTTTTTGTCATCTTTTTTTTGAGACAGGGTCTCACTATGCAGTTCAGGCTGGCCTTGAGCTCACTTTTGTAGCCCAGGCTGGTCTCAAACTTACACCGATCCTCCTGCCTCAGCCTCCTGAGTGCTGGGATTACAGGCGTGCACCACCACGCCCGACTCCAACCCGTTTTTACTGTTACTGCTCCTCACATACATACAGAGCTGTTGTGACTCCAGAAACATTACTCTTGTCAGTCGTATGAGTGTCTCGAAAGCACAGAGAGGAACCGGGCTGGAGCGGAGGGAAGACCTCAGTGGTTCTCTGCGGGGTTGGGAATCGACTTGGTGGCACCAGGGATTCGTAAGCGGACCGTACGGCTTCCCGACCCGTGTGTCCACGGTCCTGCGCGAGGCCGGGGGGTGGAGCCATGGCTGGGCCGTCAGCTCTGGGCGGGCGGAGGACGCGGAGAGCCGCGCAGCGCCTCTCATTGGCTGCAGCTCGCAGGTGCGTCTCCAGCCAATCGGCGACGCCGGGGGCGGTGCCTTCGCGCCTCACCTGGCTGCAGCTATGCTAAGTAGCTCAGTGGCTTTGGGAGCCTTGGAGCACCTGTGAATTTGCACGAGTTGCCCAGGCTTTAGCCCAGCCCAGCCCAGCCCAGCCCAACACTGCCCGGCCACCCGCCTTCCTTCGGCCCACGCCCGGCGCGCCATGGGCCCTTTATGCCGCAGCCTCTCCGCGCTCCTGCTCCTGCTCCAGGTAAGTGGGGTTTCCTGACTTGGGGACGCGTTCTAGCCCTAGGATCTGGACCCTGGCCCGCACCCTCCTCTGCTGCTGTCCATGCTTCCCTTCTTTGAAGAAAGTTTGGGTCCGATGGGCCAGGACATCGTGGAAAGTGCACTGCGCTCTAGACTGTGGTGCTCCAGAGCGCGAGTGGGATGGGGGAGCGCGGACCCTTCCAGGAAATGCCCCCGTGGGGGGCTTCGCTGCAGGCTCCGGGGCTCTGCTGCTGTGTGGGCTTGGGTACAAGTAGAAATAGGGTCAGGAGTAGTAGGGACGATCCTAGAGATAAAGGATCTAGAAATAAAGTCACCTGCCTGGTAAAGAAAGGGTGGTACGTAAGAAGGGGGCCGCCCTTGGGTGTCAAAGAGGGGTGGAAGGGACCAGAGTGCCCTGGGAATGAGGAAATAGGGCTGAAAGTTCCTGTCTAGGGAGGTGGGAAAGTGGCGTCAGAAAGAGTGAAAAGCCTTCAATAAAATGAAAAGAGTGACAGGAATAGAAGGTGGGCCAGGAAGCCCAGTCCCGGGACTCCGCGGGGGACTGCAAGCGGGTTTCGGGGAGGGAAAGGATGACGTCGCTGCCAGTCCGGGCTGGGGATTCTCCCCCCCCATCCCTTCGCCCCAAGCGAGGGAGAGGCGGCGCTGTTGGTTTCGGTGTGCGTTGGAGTAAACCCCCCAACTCACCCTGTTTTGTACCTTTCCTCTATCCCAGATTCCACCATGGTTCTGCCAGGAACCGGAGGAGCTCTGCCACCCCGGCTTCGGTGCCGAGAGCTACACTTTTACCGTGCCCCGGTGGCACCTAGAGAGAGGCCGCGTCCTGGGCAGAGGTGAGGCGTGCCGCTGGTGTCGGGCGGTGGGGTAGAGAAGCTGCCCACAAATTGTGCGTCCGCAACCCTGGGTTGGCATGGGCACCGACATTTTCTCACCTTAGTAGAACGACACCCCTTGTAATTTACGCATATTTAAGGGTCTAAAGTTTACCACGGGTGAGCATAGCGGTGGAGCAGATCAGCTCCGGCTGTGTTACAAAGCGGCGAAGAGGCAGAATGTGGAAGGGTCATTGGCACTGTACTTCTCATTGTCCCGAATGCTAGAGACAACCTATCATTCAGACTGCAAAAACCTGCGGGCGAGACAGTGGGACCGAGTCCTCCCCTTTCACAGAGGAGCAAACCGAGGCTTAGGGGGTGACCTCATTTGCCAGGGTCAGCAGAGCAAGAGTGTGGTGGCTCTGACTCGCAGGCCCATTGTGCACCTTCTAGGAATATGATTAGGGAGAAGCTCTGACTACCGGGGCTGTGACTTTTGTCCATAGGGGTGAGAATACTTTGGTACAGGTGCTATTCCCTCAGTGATAATGACTTATTTTTAGAAGCATAGAAACTCTTTTTTTAAAATTTTTATTTTATTTTTTTTTTGGTGGGACCAGGGTTCAAACTCACGACCTGGCACTTGCCAGGCAGGCACTTGTGCCACGGAGCTATCTCCCTGGCCCCAAGCATAGAAACTCTTGACTCAAGGCTGGAAAATATGCCCTAGCATCCGGTAGATTTCAGGCTTATCAGTGTGAAATCCAGTTCGCTTTGTTCAACTTCAGTATTGCCCAGCACTGGGAGTGAGGGAATGGGACTGGTGTCCTTTCTGGTTTCACTAATTCCCAGGTGCTTGCTTTGTATCAAATCACTTTGCCCTCTCCTCATGATTTTAGTTGATTGGGCAAGTAGCATTAACAATAAAAGAAATGCTTTTTAAAAAGAGAAATCACCCGTGATTCCCCTGAGGGAATACTTCTGTGGTGCTTATTCCTGTAGTCTTTTGGCCACATGAAGAATGCAGCAATCATGCTGTTGTTTTAGAACTGGTTTTGAACTTTGGAAGTTGTTCCAACGGTGGGCAGTGTGTCACAGAGGAACTACAGTCTGACTGATTAAACGTATTTGCTTTTCTGGACCCGGCTTTGTCCTGAGGGGGTGCTCTGTGGCATCAGCAGGGCAGTGTTGACCACTTCAGATTAGTCACTCTCCCACCTGGTGTTCCGCCTAGGCTGTCCCAGGAGTCAAGTGAGATGCAGAGACAGATAGGAACATTCCAGTCTTGCCCTCCCGGAACTGCAAGTTTTAGCAGGTTGCAGTGTGTCCCAGGACCTCCTTAGAAGGAAGACTCGGTGGGACAAGGGCAGTGAGGTGTAAGGGGTGTTGTGGCCTAGAATATTTTAAGGGGAGTCAGTGGGCAGGGAGGCCTGCCTTCTGGAAGGCAAACTTGACCCCACCTGGAAGAGTTGGGCAAAGAATAGAAATGGGAAAGTTGAGAGGGCGTGACTGTGAGGTGTCCCAGCATGAGCATGGACTGACCACCTTGTGCACTGTGCCAGGACATTCCATAGCACCCCGGGTGGGTTAGAGTTAGTTTTATTAAATGTTCTTTAGGGGCTGGGGAAATAGCTCAGAAGAATAAGTGTTTGCCTAGCAAGCGCAAGGTCTTGAGTTTGATTCCTGGTAGCACCCCAAAAAACAACAAAAAAAATGTTTTATTTTCCAGACCAGGGTTTAAACTTATGACCTTGCACTTATCAGGCAGGCACTTGTGCCATGGAGCTATCTCCCTGCCCCCCCCCCCAAAAAAAAGTTCTTTTTTTTAAATTTTACAGTAGTAGACATCAAACCCAGGGCCTCCTGTATGCTAACCAGTTGGTTGTTCTACCATAAGGAGGTTTTTACTTTTCCCCTAAGGGTCTAACCTGGATTTGTGGAAACCAAGGTGTGAGACAAATATGATTTAACTCACCAAAAGGTTTGCATTTGTTTTTTTTTTTTTCTTTCTCTTTGTTAAATAATAATAATAATATTTAAAAAGGAAAAGAACAGAAAGAGGGTGTTTGGGGAGTTAGTGTCCATTTCTAAGGAGACCTGGGAAGGCAGCTTTGATGGGGGACCCCAAAGAGCAACCTGCAACCATGGAGAAAGAGCAGATCAGATGGGCTGGGAGGCAGGCTCAGTGAAGGAGGTGACCTCCAAGCACCCCATGCCATTCTTTCATGGCTGGTTTCTATGTATGTCCATAGTCCCTGGCCATCCCCCACTAAACAGATTCCCTGCCATTCAACCGTGGGATCACTGCAGGACAGTGCTTTGCCAAAATCATACACTGGCCTCAGGGCCTGGCCTGACTATTAAATGGTCCAGGTTTAGGAAGGTGGGCTTCCACTTCCTCTTTTTAGATATAGTTTGAGAAAATAGAGTGCAATATTAGCATCAAGTTTGAATATGGACATCATAAAGTATATGTTGCATGCCTGAAATCTCAGCTGCTTAGGAGGCTGAGGCAGCAGGATCACAAAGACCATCTGAGCAACTTAGCCAGACCTTGTCTCAAAATACAGGGCCTAGCCAGGTGTGGTAGCACACGCCCTTAATCTCAGCACTCAGGAGGCTGAGGCAGGAGGATCAGTGCGAGTTCAAGACCAGCCTGGGCTACAAAAGTTAGCTCAACACCAGCCTGACAAGACACTGCCTCAAAAAGACCAAATAAATAAAAATAGGGGCCCGGCGGGATGGCTCAGTGGTCTAAAGCACCTGCTTGGGAAAGCTTGGGCGGCTTCAGGGACCGAGGTTCGATCCTTGGCACCACATGCTGTGCCAGCCCTGCCCTCGGGGCGGGCTGAGCTGGCCATAAAAATGAGTGAATAAACAAATAAAGGTTCTGAAACAAGAAAAAAAAAATAATAATAAATTCTTTAAAAATAATAAAAATAAAGGGTCAGCTTCGTAACTTTATGGGACAGTGCCCCTAGGTTCACCTCCTAGTGCTCCCAGAAAAGAACCCTAGTATGAGTAATTAAAGTATTCAAAATAGGGTTTCAACCACACTGGGGGGACTTTGGGAGGAGGTTTGCTGGGGTCATTCCCATGCACTATGAAGTGGACCTGACAATCTCAGCCATGTGCGTCGTCTTCCTGTGGTTTCTCTGTAGTTTCTAGAATGGAGATTTTTTTTTTTTTTTTTTTAGAATGGAGATATTAAAAGTTAAGTGCAAGCTGATTTTTAAAGTTTCTGATTATTTTCCTTTCCTTGGTATGGAGTAGTTTGGGCAGCCCAAGCTGTGAAAGTTTGGGGATCTCGGTGGTATCTGCCTACAGCATACAGCTTTAAATTGATGTGGGGTGGGGAAGCTGACGGTTGGGCTTGAGAGCTGGCAGTTTCCTGCCTGTGCTTTCTCTATCCTCTACACTTGTGCAAACAGGGCCTGTATGTGAAGTTTAAGCTTTGGCTGCTTGATGGAGCGACCTAGCTCACAGGTGCCCACCTGTGTAGTTAAATACATCCATTTCCCTCCTTTCTAAAGGAGGTGCTGAAAGCTAGTACAAACAGGGCACAGTCTCCTTAATTAAACTGGACTTTAACAAAGCAAACATGGAAGCCTGTTTGGGGATTAGTTTACATTATCAGCTACCCACTCCCACCCCTCCAGTTCCAGAATGTCACTTCCCCAGTTACTCAGATAGGTGACTAGAGCTGGTGTATGCAGGGAGAGGGCACTGGTGGGCGTCCTCCTGTCTTGCCTTTGTGTCTCCAGAGGGGTAGGAGTTGGAGAAGTCCCAGCCCAGCAGGCCACGGAGGGAAGGCCCCACAACCTACACTGCCAGGAGGCTGTGGAAATCCCTGCCTGCTCTCCTGGCTTTTTATTGGGTGAGCTTTTCTTTTAAAACCCTCATTTGGTGTCTGTTACATGGTCCCTTCCAAACATAGACAGGCGCTGAAGCAATCAGCTCTTGCATCTCCCACAAGCTGCCAAAACCCTAAAATCCCCAAGAGGCACCTGTAACAGCCCAGACTTGGCCTTTTGGGGGTTTCTCCTGTGCCTCACCCCTCTCTCCTTTCAGTGCAGGAGGCTTTCTGAGAAGGAAATGAAGTCAGTACACCGGGGTTAAGTAATTCAGTAGGCAAGGACTGGAACGATCCAGATCTTAATTTCAGCTACTGGTTATGTGACTTCGGGGAAGTCATCTGTGGAACTCAGTTTCCTCATCCACATGATATGTGATAATGTTTTTGTCACTTTTTTGAGGAGTGGGGGGACATTATACAGGAGCATGCCATGTAGTTGAGGCAAGCCTTGAACTTGCTATGTAGCCCAGGCTGGTCTCAAACTCTCAGCGATCCTTCTGCCTCAGCCTTCAGGCTGATCTGGGATTACAGGTGTGCGCCACCATGCCTGGTGATGTGTGATAATATGGGTAGGCTTGTTCAATTAATTCGTGTTTGGAATCTATGGCCATACCACCCTGAACACGCCCAATCGTCTGATCTCAGAAGCTAAGTAGGGTCGGGCCTGGTTAGTATTTGTAATTCGTGTTTGGAGACCAAATACTTGGAGCAGCTAGGGTGTGAGCATCTATCTGGTCATCCGTATTCATTTAGTCTAGCTGTGAGTACCTATTTCAGATACTATGTGCTGAGTACCTACTTGTCTCTGAAAGCTTAGAGGCCAGAGAAGGGATCTCTCAAAACCTAAATCTAGAAATGGAAGGGCAGCAGGTGGCCTTTTGTTTTGTTTTGGTCTTTTTGAGACAGGGTTTCACTATGCAGTTTAGACTGTCCTTGAACTCACTTTTGTAGCCCAGGCTGGTCTCCAACTCATACCAGTCCTCCTGTCTCAGCTTCCCAGGCGCTGGGATTACCAGCATGCGCCACCATGCCTTGTTTCCTTTCCTTTCCTTTTGGCCTTTTTCTTTTTTTTGTACTGCAGACTGATGCCAGGGACTTGACTACAAGTGCTCTAGCTTTTTTAATTTTTTAAAATTTTGAGACAAGGTCTTGCTAATAATATATGTGGGTTGGCTTCAAACTTGTGAACCTCCTGCCTCAGTTTCCTGAGTATCTGACAATAGAGGCATGTTCCACTATGTCCAGCTTACAGCTAAACCATTTATAAACATTTTTCATCTTTGGTGAGCTAAAAAGAAATTGGGGGCTGGCGAGACAGTTCATCAGTCTAAAGCACCTGCTTAGGCAAACTTAGGCAACCACAGGGACTGCAGTTTGATTCCCCCGCACTACATGCTGCGCCAGCCCCACCCCCAGGGCAGGTGGAGCCAGCTATAACATAAATAAATAAAGTTAAAAAAAAAAAAAAAAAGAAATTGGGGCTGGATAGATAGATAGCTCAGTAGAATAAGCGCTCACCTGGCAAGGGGCTGAGTTCGATCCCTGGTCCTGAAAAAAGAAAAAAATATTGGTAGTTTCCTCCTCTCTTTTGTAAAAATGTTTGCTCTGAGAACCCTAGCTTAGCTTAGTGTAGATTACAGCAGGGAGGATGTTAGGCTCCCGTGCTGTCTCTAACTTCTCTCAGCCACGTCTAAATCTCTACTTCTCTCCAAAGTCCTTGTAGCATTTTCTCAAAGTTGAAGTGTTTGAGGAAATGTCTCGTGCTAGGTGAGTGGTACTGGCCATAAGTCCCTGAGTTTTAGTTTTGCCACCTTATAATGTGTACAACCATACCCTTGTCCTAAGATGCCATCTCCAGTGTTCAATCCCTTAAATCCGAGAGCCCAGGGAGTCCTGGGTACTTCTGTCTTTGGAGGCTCCCCCATGGTTCAGAAGTTCCTCCGGGTTCTTTCCAGCCCAGCAAACCAGCCAAACCAGTTTCTTTGCTCCCCTGACTTTGTGTTAAGCAAACATTGCTTGGCAGCGACTAAACCCACACTGGCTTTGTTGGGAAAGGAAAGTCGGTGGCATTCACTTGTTGGGTGCTGCTCGGTGTGGGTGTGTGCAGTGGGCTGCAGCAAGTCTACTGTGGATCTGAGCAAGTTTACTGTGGATCTGAGCAAATTTGCACTATGGTGGGAGGTGCCAGAGCTAGCAGCACGTAGGAAGGCAGGATGGCCTTGCATTGGTCAGCTTCTGCTTGCTTTTTTATTTTATTTTGTTTTGGTTTTTAGTTTTTTGAGACAGTGTCTTGCTACATAGTTCAGGCTGCCTTCAAACGTATGTCCAGGCTGGCCTTGAACTCAAGGCCATCCTCATGCCTCGCCTCTGGAGTACGGGGATTATACGCAACATTACACTCACCTAGGTTTGGCTTTTTAAAAATGTATTTGGTACAAGGTGTCACTATGCAGATCAGACTTGTAGCGATCCTCCTGTTTTCAGCCTCCCCGGCACTGGGATTGCAGACATACACTACGATCTTGGCATTTTTTTTTTTTTAAAGCTACCAGTTGTCTACCACCCATTCACTGCCACAGTGACTCCAGGGGCTGGGTAACAGGTATTTGATGAGTAAATACAGTATGTAGAGCCAGCCAGGTGTGGGCCTCTGATTGTTCAGCCTGAGGCCAAGTGTCCAAGGGCATCCTTTTTTTTTTTTGTCTTTTTGAGACAGGGTCTCACTATGCAGTTCAGGCTGACCTTGAGCTCACTTTCGTAGCCCAGGCTAGTCTCGAACTCGGCACCAATCCTCCTGCCTCAGCCTCCCGAGTGCTGGGATTACAGGCGTGTGCCACCACACCCGGCCACCCCAAGCTGGTCTTGAACTTGCACCGATCCTCCTGCTTCAGCCTCCCAAGTGCTGGGATTATAGGCGTGTGCCACCATGGCCCAGCCAAGGGCACCTTTGATCAAGAAGGGAGGAGGTTCTATGGATAAAGAGTGGTAGAGAAATAGGGGACCAGAGAAGAAGCCTATGCACTGACTTAGGATTCAACTTCTGCCCTCTTGGAGATTCCAGAATAGAATTTATAGAGACCCTGACCTGGGTCATTTCCTGGGTTCTTTCTGATCACTGAGATGCTTCCAGTGGGAGGGTGTTCAGAGGTTGTGGGGAGTGGTCAGTTTCACCTGTCGGCCTGGTGAGTCAGTGCCTCAGGAGGTACAGAAAGGGAAAGGGCACTCTGGGAAGAGATGGTGCTCATAGGTGTGTCCCGACTCGGGAGCTGGGGTTATGCCTTCCTGCACAAGGATGGCAGAGGGCCCAAGCTGGAGCTGCCACCTCTGAAGCAAATTGCAGGCATTACCCTAGCACTTGGGAGGCTGAGGCAGAAAGGTTGCCATGAGTTTGAGGCCCACCTTCACTACAAAGTGAGACCCTGTCCCAAGGGAAAAGAAAATATTCAGAAAAGTCAAATAAGCTAGGAGCCTGAAGCAAGATTGTAAATTCAAACCCAGTCTTGCACTAGGGATGTAGCTCAGTGGTAGAGTCGTCAGTCACCTGTAAGAGTAAGTGAGGCCCTGGGTTAGGCCCCTAGAACAAAGACAAAGGAAGTATCTAACTCCTTTCTGCCTGTTGGCCAAATGTGCATCTTCTGTGGAAGCTGATTCACCCTTGTAAGGGCAGGGAATTACCTCCTTTACTTAGGAAAAACTGTCTTCCCTTTGCATCTCATTTTAATTGTGATGCTAAAATTCATCTCTTGCCTTTGAAAGGCCTCTTTTGTCTTTTGCTTTTGGGCAGTTTTCAGCCTGTTTTACCCCTGCCTTCTCTTCCAAATAAACTCTATCCAAGCACCACTTCCTCCTTTCTGCACCGGCCAACAACCCAGGTTCTGGAAAGTAACTGTTTTAAATAAATGCAAGTTTCAGCTGGAATCCACTTGGTGCTTGAGCCAGGCAGAGATCTGCAAGCAGGTCTCACTCCTGAGAGGGGCATGTGCCCATCCTCCCACCCCAACTCCTGTGACTGCTGGGACCTAATGGGGCCTCCCTGAACGGGTGAACCTGTACCTCAGGAACAAGATCATAAAATGTGGCCTGCTCAGGACCCCGTGGGATAATTGGCCACATGCTAGATAATAATTAGCTAGCATTGTAATTAGCAGTCCTTGTAACAAGCCAAAAGTTTTTCAAATTTGTTCTACTTGGGCAAGTTTAAGACTAGGAACACACTTGTTTCCATGGTTTGGCACTCAACATGCAGACCCAGCTTCTCGGTTCCTAGGGAAGGTGGTTGCAGCAGGCCCTTTCTGGTCTCCCTGCTGCCCTCCCCCCTGTCTTTTCTCCACTAGCAGTCAGGGTTATTTCCTGTCCATCCATCCATCCATCCGTTAGTCTTCCTCCTCCTCCCCCTCCTCCTCCTTCTCCTTCCCCTCCTCCTCCTCCTTCCCCTCTCCCTCTCCTCCGTCTCCTCTCCCTCTCCTCCTTCTCCCTCTGCTTCTTCTGATAGGACAGCCCAGGCTGTCCTTGAGCTCAAGGAGACCCTCCCACTTCAGCCTCCTGAGTGCTGCCAAGATTCCAAGCATGCGCCACCACATCCACTGCAGAGTTGTCTTTTAAATGAAGCTAGAAAATAATCATCCTTGCTCAAAATGGCTCATGGATCCCCATCCACAGAATAAGTCTCCTTTATGACTTGCAAAGCTCCCACCCTCTCTCCAACCCAGCCCCTTTACCTTGGGCTTTCAGCTCCCACTCTATCTAGGGGCTTTGCTTCCTAGCTATACCTACCCAGAATACTCTAGAAACATTTCTGCCTTGGGGCCCGTGCCCTCGCTGTTTCCTTTGTGGTGTCCTCACTAATCAGTCTCGAAAGTCCTGAAAGACTTTGCTAAAATGTTCCCCTCTCTCTGAGACCCTTCTGGGACTCCCTTTGGAGCTAATAACTTCTATCCCTCAGAACTCCACTTCTTGTTTTGCTTTATTTTTCCTTTGGCATTTTTCATCATCTAACATTCTCTTCTTCACTGTATGTCTCCTCATTAAAACGTAAGCTCCAGAGGCCAGGGATTTTTATTTTGTTTTGGTGCTTCCAGGCAGTCCAGTGCTGGCCCATAATAGTTATTCAGTACTTACCCATGAAATGAATAAGTGAATGAGAAGTTCAGAATGTCACCTACCATTCCAGCACCGTAGCACTGAGCTACCTCCCTAGCCTTCTTTGGACCATGGGATATTTCATGATGGCAATTTTCTTTCTTTCTTTCTTTTTTTTTCCAAAGGGACTTTTTTTTTGGTCTTTTTACTATTTTGTTTTTTGGTACTGGGAATCGAACTCAGGGCCTTGCACTTGCTAGGCAGGCGCTGCACCACTGAACTACATCCCCAGCCCGGCAATTTTATTTCTTAAGGAAAATACGTGCTTTCCCTTTGTGCCAAGGGTGTTCTCAGGCTGGGCTTCTGCTGCGTGCTCCCCAGTTCCTCAGAGCCCTGCACACCCCTAGTGTAACCTTACCTAATTGTCTTGTCACAAAACAGCTTGCTGTGCAGTCTAAGGTCAGCTGAGCCATTTCGGACCCGCTCTTCTGGGTGTAAGGAAGCACCAGATCAAAATCTCAACAGACATCTGAGCCCAGCATCTGTTTGCTTTACTGTTGTTTGTGTAACAGAGTAACACCTTCCTTGAGTGCTCTCTGGGCACCCAGCACCTTCCACCTGCTGTCTTCCCATCCTGCAGCCCATTAATTGTTCAAGATTCAGCAGGGTGTCTTTCTAGCTTTGGACAGTATAGAGGCGCTGGGATGGGTCTTAGTGAGCAGTGCAAAAAGCTTAAACTAAACAAGGCTAAACCAATCAGATCCTGCCAGAGATAAAAATCTCACAGCTCCAAAATTGACTGATCAGTAAATATGAGTTGAAAGCTGGGCATGGTGGTACACACCTGCAATACTAGCATTGTGGAGGTTAAGGCAGGAGGATCGCAGTGAGTTCAAGACCAGCCTAAGCTCATAGCAAGACCCTCTCAACAAACTAAGTGAATATCAATTGAGAGGATTGTAGTGTAGATGGTATCTTCTAAAGTCTTAAGATACATTGCCCTGCTTTTAGTAAAATAGCTGCATGACTGGCAGTGTTTTGAGACTTACCAAGTAAAACTATAGGAAGCCCAGTTACTTTGGATTTCATATTAACAGTGACTAATTTGTTAATATAAATCCATCCCATGCAATATTGGGGATGTACTAAAAGAAATTTGTCCTTGAGCTTTCAGAGTGTAGTTCAGTGGTAGAACATCCTGTTTTGTTTGTTTGTTTGTTTGTTTTGTTTTGGTCTTTTTTTTTTTTTTGTCTTTTTGAGACAGGGTCTTGCTATGCAGTTCAGGCTGGCCTTGAGCTCACTTCCGTAGCCCAGGCTGGTCTCAAACTCGCACCGATCCTCCTGCCTCAGCCTCCCGAATGCTGGGATTACAGGCGTGCGCCACCACGCCCGGCTTGGTCTTTTTGAAACAGGGTCTCACTGTGCAGTTCAGGCTGGCCTTGAACTCATTTTTGTGGCCCAGGCTGGTCTCAAACTTGCACTGATCCTCCTGTCTCAGCCTCCCAAGTGCTGCGATTACAGGCATGCGCCACCATGCCTAGCTCAGTGGTAGAACATCCTGGATTCTATCTCCAGCATCTCAAAAATAAATAAAAGTCTTAGCCTGTTCTGACCATGAATAAGGAAGAGTTGCCTGGCACTTGGTATCTGTTAAATTCTCCCCACACGGTCTCCCTTAAGCCTCTGACCTAGGAAAAGCTGTGCACTGCCTAGGTCCTGCAGATAGCTAGTGAGATGTGGCCTTCGGGGGAAGGGAAGGGGTGAGTTCTGCTCCAAGGGGGAGGTCTTCCACAGGACAGAGCCATTTGCTTTCCCTTCGCTGAATAAATTCATGCTTTTGAGCACCTGCCAGCACTGCACTAGGCACTGGGGAGGGAGTAGGGGCCAACTTTCAGTTTGAGACCAACCTTAGTTACAAAGTGAGCTCAAGACCAGTCTGAGCTGCACAGAGACCCTGTTTCAAAAAGACCAAATAAAAACAAGAAGCAGAGAAGGTGATAAATTATGCACATTGCAGGATAGGTGAATCTGGAGAAGTCATTACTAGTAAGAGCGACATTTGTGTAAAGGCCTGAAGAAGTAAGGTGCTCAAAGAATGTTTTTTGTTTTGTTTTGTTTTTGTCTTTTTGAGACAGTGTCTTGCTATGCAGTTCAGACTGGCCTTGAGCTCACTTTTGTAGCCCAGGCTGGTCTCGAACTCACACCAATACTCCTGCCTCAGCCTCCCGAGTGCTGGGATTACAGGTGTGCACCACCATGCCCGGCTTGGTGCTCAAAGAATGTTAGAATTAGAGCAGCTGTTGTGTAGAATTACCCTAGGTCTTGGGCCTGCACCTCCCACCGTTTTCAGGTCCGTATTTGCTGGAGACTAATCCCTGAGGGCTCACAGCCACCACATCTCCTTTAAAAGGTGTCAGATTCAAACTGGGATCTGTTGCTGTTTTCCAGCCACCATGCCCCGAGGCTTGTGGCCCACAATGAATAGGGCTGTGGTGCTCCAGCACGCTGCATTTCCCAAGCTTCTTGAGGGCTGCAGTTGTCAGTCCATCATAAGGTCAGGAAATTTTTTTTCTCCTAGTGTCCCCAGACTTGCTCCTTAGTAGGAAGCCATTATGCACATTTCAGGCTTCGGACTTCCTCTTCCACACATTCCACACCACTGTGGTGTGGAAGTGCCCACGAAGGAACAGATGACCAAGTTGTGGGAGAAGTTGTGGCTTTCCTATCAGAAAACGTCACCCTTGACTCAGCCCTGGGACAAATACCTGAGTAATTGTTGACAGGTATTGTCGACAGGTGGGCAGGGCCTTGAGTCATTGCATGGAGAGGCCCCTGCTGGGAAGGTCTTTCGGCAACGGTGACATCACCCTCCCTTCAGAAACAGGTACTTCCAATGCCAGCCCTTATTCAGAAGTCCCTGGAGATACTGGAACTAGGCACCTCCCTTCCAGCTTGTGAAGGGGTTTTAGAGAAAATGCCTGAGGTCGGCAGCTGGTTGATGTTCTCGTGGCCAGCTTCATTACCACTCTAACTCCCAGGCTTGCAGCAATGACTAAGTTTTATGAAGAGAATGATTCGTGGGTATACTTCCTGTATCTTGTGCTGTCTCATTTAAATCTACATTTAAAAGACCCCAGTGTGGCTTGCTATGATACCAGGCACAGGGAGGCTGAGCCAGATGGAAATCCTCTCCACCTTGCAGATGGGCCTTTCAGGGCTGGTCATTGTAGCCTTTGATTCTCAAGCTTCTATGTTGTGCTGATTTTTCTTTGGACGTTGGAATTCAGACATGATTGCTCTCTTTTCTTTCTGCAAATCCTTTCACCTAAACGATTGAAGACTTTGGGAGCTGAGTATTTGGCAGGCTGTTCACCCTACAAAACCGCTGCCACTTACCAGGTGTGAGGTTTTCTTTCTGGTTTCAAAGGAGATTTGATGTCAAGGTGGTGACTTTTCAGTATTTGTTTTCTTGCAGCCTCCTATAAGATGAAAGAATGAGTCTCTGAACCTTTTAGAGTGAAGCTGAACTAGAGAGGGTGCCCTAAAGCTCTAGATTGTTTGGATTCCAATTTCTACCTGACCCTCCCTGCCATTTGACCCTAGGCAGTTACTTAACCCTTCTGTGCCCCTACCCACCACCTGTAAAAGTTCTTACCTCAGAGCCAGAGGAGATAGCTCAGTGGCATAAGCACCTGCCTGGCAAGATAAGTCCCAGGTTCTTATCTCATAGGGCTGCAGTGAGCTTCATTAAGTTAGAACTTGTACCGGGCATGGTGGTACATTCCTCCAGTCCTAGCATTTGGAAGGCTGAGGCAAGAAGATCACAGTGAGTTTGAGGCCAGCCTAGATTACATAATGAGACTGTATGTATGTATGTATGTATGTATGTATGTATGTATGTATGGCTGGCTCAGCCTGCCCTGGTGGTGGGGCTGGCACAGCATGCCAGGGATCAAACCACAGTCCCTTGTCTAAGCCAGTACTTTAGACCACTGAACCATCTTGCTAGCCCCAAGACTGTCTTTAAAATAAACTTATAACTTGCTTTTAGCTCTGGGCACACAGCAAATGCTCTGAAGATTCCTCTTTTTGGGGCTAGAAATCAAGGCCATTGTGAACTACATAGCAACACCCTGTCTGAAAATAACAAAACAAAGCATGATGAAGTGTATCTTTGCTCCTTGACCTCTCTAAATTTAAGACACTTTTGGACTGGGGATGTAGCTCAGTGGTAGAGTGCCAACCTAGCATCTACAGGCCCTGGCACCAGAGGGCAAAAAAAAAAAGATGGTACTCCTTTTAACCCAGTGCTCATTCCAGGATGTGTCTGTATCTCTGGGGCTACGGGCTGTGCTGCCTCTCTGTAGCTAAGCTGCATGGATTGATGGTCTCTACCCACATGATTTTACCACCTTGTGAACCTGGTTCTAGGATTGTGTTCATTTTAGAGAGGGAATATTGATCCTCTGAGAGAATAATACTGACTTGCCCAAGGCCGCAAAGCAAAGACATAGGAAGTGATTTGAATCCAGGTCTGCTGGCTCCAAAGTTTTTGCTCTCTCCTGTGTATCTATACTTGGTGAATTCCAGTTGCCTGAATCTCTTGATAACCATTGCTATTGATTTTTCTTTCTTTGAGATAGGGTCTCACTTTGCAATTCAGGCTGGCCCTAGCCCCAAACTCATTACCTAGCACAGGCTGGCCTCAAACTTGTAGCAGTTTTCCTGCCTCAGCCTTCCAAGTGGTAGGATTACAGGTGCATCACAGCTAATTTTTTATGTATTTTTCAGTTGTTTCTGAAATTAGAAATAGAGACTTTTACCCACATACATAACTTTTAACACCTAAGGAAGCTTTTTTTTTTTTTTTTTTTTTTTTTTTTTT